>JANHFT010000196.1:171689-182482 GCA_032467955.1 Pseudoxenodon macrops | reverse complement strand
GCTTAATAATGAAAGTTTTGTTGTTATTGTTGTTTTTAAATTAAATGCTATGGAGCATTCAGAGTCATTTTAATATGGGCAGCCCTACAAATTTTATAACTGATAATAAATAAATTAAATTAAATGAATCAATAAATGAATCAATAAATAAAATATAGTTTCAGTCAAGGACAAAAACCAAACCAAAAAAAGTATTCCAACTGATACATAATATCATAGTAAAAGAGCCAGCATGATATTTTCAACAACATATTGATTAACTTATTTAATAATTTGTTAAATAATCAAGCTGCCTACATGAGATTCCCAGATGGTCTTCCATCTAAGGATGCACCTGGCCTGGGCCAGCTTTGCCCAACATTTTGATTATACTATATTTCATATTCTTTCAAACCATTCTTTGTTCCTTCCAACTTTGGCGTAGTATACCTCACCATTTTGATTCTTTCCACAACTATATCGGAAAAAAGTATCTAGATATCCTAACAATGGGCGAGTTCCAAGCTCCGACACTGACCCACCACATGGTTAGTATGATCTGTGATTCAACTTTAAATGTCAATTTAATTGTCGGCAATCATAAATGAGAAACACCTCGTACCCTCTTGCAAGCCAAGCAGTTTGGTTTATATGTATAATTGAATAATTTCACTGAAGGAAATCAGAAATGACAGTTTATTGGGAGCCTATAATTGCAATGGACTTCTCTATCTTTCTGTTATTAAAATCTGGCATTTTTGGCCACTTTTCTTGAATAGAGAAAAGAGTGTAAACACAACTTTGCCAAGCTGGGAAAACCATCTTCATAGATGCAAAATGTTTGCGACGTTGATCTGAAAGCTCTACCTGTCTCTTCCCTTCATTTTTTTCACCACCAGCACTTGGAATGGTTACATGCCTGGTGTGAGGAAGAAAGAAATGAGAATTGAACTAGAAGCCACCAGCACTGTTGTGATCTAATTAGTAAAAAACACATCTAGCCAAGAGATGAACATTTGTTGAAAGGGAAAGCCAGTATTAACACAGGTTTGTAGAATAGGTCCTGCCAGAAAGTGCTTATAGGCAGACACTAAGAGGTTTCAATATCATGCATGGAGCTTTAGAGTAATCCAGGACAATGCAATTCTATCAGGGGAGGGTTCTACTTACCTTCCCTACTGATTCGGAGTTGTGCCAGAAGTGTGCATGGGCACGCACAAGCGTACACTCTTGCACGTGCCTTCATCATTTCCATGTGAAAACCCTCTGCGCATGCACAGAAGATTGTTTTTCACACAATTTTTGGCCAGAGGACCAGTTCAGGGGGGCGTACAACTGTCCGTTGCTGCCAGTTCGGTGAGCTGGTGGAAATTCCCGCTACTGGTTCTAGCAAACTGGTCCAAACCAGCAGGAACCCACCTCTGACTTCTACCATGTGCTGTGTCAGTGGTTATTAGATTATTTCTATTGTAGGCAAGGTTTCAGAAGAGTTACTGCACAGGAGTAGAGATGGACTTCATTGTTCTCTTCTTCCATCCTGTAAATATTTGCCCATTCTCCAGCAGCTTTTGGAAAATACAAGGCACTATTTGTATACAGACATTATGTGTTGCTCTTAAGAATGAACGAGAATTTCACGGTTTTTTTAAAGAAAAAAAAGAAAACAACATATTTCTGCATAAATTATTTTGGAAAGAATTTTTCTTAAAAAAAAAAAAGTGAATAGGAAACCCCCACCCCATCCCAAATTGACCAATTTAGACATTCCTAATCCTTCTTCAAGGAAATTATCAGATTGACAGTAAAAAAATCAAAGATCCATATACACTCTACCTTGACCACAATGTATCATGACAGTTGGTTAAATTATCTCCACTTCAAATAAGATTTCAGAATAGTGAATAATTAATAGTTTTGCGGGCTTTCCCCCCTTCACCCAACATTTTTGGGGAGCTCAGTGTCTTTCAGAATATTCTGAAATTATTTTTTGGTCAAATGTAAGAAATATTGAGTCAATACATTTCTATCAGATAAAAAAAAATACAGTACTGTAGATTATGGGATTTAAGAATAGGAGAAAAAAAGTGAACATATGAGCATTAATGATTCTTATTTCCATTTCCAGCTATGAACAAAATATTTGCTATCAAACTTTGCTAGATCTAAATACATAAACAGATTTAGAAATCAAGGGAAAAAGCTGCAGAATTTTGGTAGAAATAATGCATTGCTTTTTATTTCTAGGTAATGCACCTTTTATGATATTCATATACTGATTCAAATTGGAATTCTCAGAATAGTTCAGCTAAAATTTGGTGAAACTTCTCACAAAGCTTTAACTCTTGATATTCACAGAGTACTTGAATACAGAGTGTTAGTCAAACTATGTTACAGAGATGCCTGAACTGATGTAGACATCATCTATGTGCTGTGTGATACATTAATCAGATCTGTAATTCAGCTTTCCCCAGCTTGAAACTCTCTAAAGTATTCAAAATGAATCTTCCTGAATTTCAGATCTTTGTGGGCCATTTCCATGCTGCTCCATTAGGGAAAATATTTTAATTGGTACATGACGTTTTCCTTTGAAGGCTCTTTTCCATTCATTGTAGTTTCAAGGACCATGGTGTTCTTGTACTAGGGAGTGGCATATATTTGTTATAGTCGAGTATATAATACTGTCAATACCTGGGTACTTCAGAGATGCATAGGAGAAATCTGTGAGAACACCCAAGAAATAATTCTGGGTATGCAATACGTGGATTAGAGTTTTCTTTGAGAGAAAGCAAGCAAGCAACAAGATTCCCTCAAACAGTTAAACACATCAACTGGGAAAGCTGAGATAATCTTATTCCTAATGCTCTGATGAGTGTGCCAGTCTTATTAGGTGGGAGACTGATGGTAGTTAGTGACACAGGCTGAAAGCATGCAGCTTCATTCATTTAAGAAAGAAAGAGTAGCCAAGTAAATGAATCTTGCAAAGGACAGGTAGGTTAGAAATGAAAGACACATATACAATATATGGGAAAGTGAACTCCCTTCCCCCATTTAGCAGACCCTGAGATGCAGATTGTCATCCAATTAAAGGCTGAAGAAAGGTTTGATTAATCTATCCCAAGCAAAAGGGCCTGGCTTCAGTCACTAATCGGAGAGGTGTGAAAGCAGCATGTTGGTCTCTAGAGACCTCCTTGGCTCCTGCATTAGTGTGATCAGGTGCTCCTGCATAGTCAGATTCTGGGACAACTGTCTCTTTTGAATTATAGCTAATTGTAAGGAGGGACTTACAGTTCAGACAACTGAGCCAGAGATGTTTCATATGAACTTGAGCTATAAAAGGACACTCAAAGACAAACTTCTCTTTCTGATTCAAGATGCAGAATGAATATAAAAACGGGGAGGTGTGAACCTTGGGTGCTATTGAAACTCATATTTTAGATAAGTTTGATTCAATTGAAGTAATTAACAGGTGTTTTATTGTTTATAAAAAATGGAAAAAATGATTGTTTTTCTTCCTGGGAAAGAGCGTTAAGGAAATTTTAAGCAACATTTTGCTTAATATTCTGAAACATCTTTGAAATAAGAAACAGGGAACATGCTGGATCAGATCAAAAGCCTATATTTGTTTCTGGTCAAACATTTTCCTCTTTTTACGTTTTCTATGCCATAGTTTTATATATTTCAATTGTTTTACCTGTTACTTGGTTTCTTTTTTCTAAATGAAAAGGTTCTTAAGTTTTGTGTTGTAACTATTCCAGCTTTTAAACTAAAAAGACAATTCTTTCAAGTTCTTGTTCCGAAGATGTCTTCCCAAATATCTCAAATAGTAGGAAATAAAAAGCAGCAGTTGAAATTAGTAGTAAAATATTTTCTGAGGGGAAAAAGCAATATGAACCTTGTATCCTTCCAGTATGTTTTTATGACTACACTTCTTCCTGGAAATGAGGCCACAAAATTTATAAAACATTTGTAAGCAGAGCAATACATTCTTTTTCAAGTCCAGATAAATCAAAATGGCTTCATCGGAGCATTAGCAGGCTTAAGACAAAAGACACTAAATATTGCTAGAGTAAAAACTATATTCTTATAAAATCCTTCCACACATGTCTGCTAATGAAAACTTAGATCAAAACATGTCGGACAGGTTTTTCTTAAAAAGAATAAAACCCCACACCATCTTTCTCAACGTATAGCTGTTGTTATCTGGATTTTAAGTTTAGACAGGATATTTTATTTGACATTCATTCTAATAAATGGTGGGTAGGACTTTGTTATATTATCTACAATATACTACTACCTGTTTGGTTTGTTTAATGGTGTGCTTAGGTCGATGTTTTATATTCTTGAAAACAGTTAATAATGTTACATTTATTTTTCTAGGCTTTCTGAAGCCTTTTTCAGCAGTCTGATTATTATAATCACTGGCAATATCAAAAACCACTTGGGATACAACCATTCATGAAGTTGCCATTTTCTGTTCTTAGTTCATTTTTTAAAGTACTGGGTCATCCTCTCACCTTTCTATTTTCCAGGAAATAATTCCAAATCATTGAGTATTACCATATCAGGTTTTAACTGACACATTATAGTCATTTGTTTAAAAATCACATTATATCTTCCTTTTCCTCCCAAATTCTTTTGACTTTATTAAAAGTTGTTTAACCAGCATACACATTTCTCAAAATAGTTGTATCATATCCCAGGATTTGAACTTTGAAATACCTTTTTCTTATACTGATAACTAAAAGGAACAAATCTGAAATTAGAAAAGGAGAAAGCTGACACTGATTGATGTCCAAGTTCTCCTTCTGATTTGCTGATTAAAATCATCAATCTATATGAGGAGGAAATGTCCGACAGAACCAAGTAAGCTTAGCAGCATGCTGTCATGGGTAGGAGATCTTGACTCTTCATTCCTGATGTATGCAGTAGAAGCCATTTCCAAAATACTTATCCCTCACATAATGATGAGTTTGAAAAGTTAAAGTACAGATAAGAAGGTCAACTAGCCTTCCTGAGATTTTGCAATAGTATGAAATACTGTAACCATAAAGGTTGGAAAACATATATCAAATTCTTTTTAAAAAAATCAACAATAACAGTGGAATATTGGGAAAATAATAATTCACTGACAATCAACTTTCAATCTATATACTAACTCAAGAAATGTGAAACACGTAAGCTCATATCAAAATTATCAAATGAAAAAATGTCTCAGTCATCCTTAAACATGCATATTCTTTGCCATTAGGACATCTTTACTTTTTAATGGTATCAATTCTATTAAATTACCTAATTACATGCCAGAGGATTTGCTTAAGGATAAAACCCACATGTTCTTCTGAAATACTGTCTGAGATACTAACCTCAGGACTGGTTATCATATTCCACAGTAAATGTAAATGAATTCCATAAAGTTCATTCTTTAAAATGGACATAGTTGCAACTATAAATAATTATTAGGCTGCATCTAATGATGTTTGGCTGAAGAACACTTAAAATTCTGCACTAATTCATTACTGGTACAAATTGGGGGCCACTCAGAATTGGTTGAAAAATTGGAAGCTTTCAAATGTTTTAAATTAATAAATAAATTCTGCAATATTCTTTGTACTAGAGAAATCCTCTTTCCCAAAGTTAATTCGAATAGATGGGGGACTATGTGCATCCTATTTTTATTGCAGAAAAACAGAAGCAAAGGATTTAGAGCAGTGATGGCTAACCTTTTTCTGCTCAGGTGTCAAAATGCCCACACCCATAATGCAATGCCCTCCCCCTATGCATGTGTGCGCTGTCGCCCCCCCACGCATGCCTCCCCAGGAATTCCTGAGAGCAAAAACGGCCTCCCCCACTCTCCAGAAGGCCAAAAATCAGATGGCCAGGGCATGCATGCTCGCTGGAGCTGACATAGGGCAATGCCTCGCGTGCCCTCAGATATGGCTCCGCATGCCACCTGTGGCACGCATGCCATAGGTTTGCCATCACTGATTTAGAGTATTGGAAAAATGTGTGCTTTATAACATAAAATTTAGCTCATCATTTCTTGATCATGCTAGTCAAAGTAGTACAAATGTTTGGTCTATATCAGCTGTAATATAAATCAAGAGAAAGAATAAACCTTAATTTAAAAATTGTAATTTAATCATTTAAAAGCAATGTTAAATAATTACTCAGCAAACTAATGATAAATAGAAGCAAAAGGCGAGTGGTGGTTGCAGGAGACAACAGTTCGTATTTCTTTGCTTAGGTGCGCAAAACACGCACTTCCGGTGTGACCCGAACTGGTAGGGAAGATAAGTGGAACCCCACCCCTGAAGCATACTACTTATAATAAGCAATAACAGCAGAGAGATACGGATGAAAATGACAACTATAGTAATGACACTGTAATCTAATGATTGTCAGCATTTTGTGTCTTTCCAAATACTCTGTTATTCTTTTCTTAATGTGATCTACCACTATGCTATTTATGGTTTATAGCAACTTGTTCAGCTAGAAGCCTGTATACCTAGTTCTTAGATATCAGTTTTAAATCAATCATATCTAATAAAAATGTTCAAATTATTCCAAGCATTTCATTTAATATTTTATAAACAAAAAGTACAACTTGGATTTCCGTCAGGAAGGTGAGTAGTTACAGCCAATAAATTATCAGACAGTAAAAAAGTGATTCTGAAAACAATGAGATTGCATTTCTAAAGTCTTTTGACAGCTGAACTGGGCATGTTCCTTTCATTAAGTATGGACAGAGTGTAAATATCTTAATTTCCTTTCTCTATCATTTAAGGTGGGGGATTGAAGGCATGAGTACATTTGATTAAGTTATTTTTATTGAAAAAGGTAGGTACAATGGAAACAATATTGAAATTGAACTTCATTTTTTTAATCCAGCAGATCACAAGAATCTTAAAAATATACTTTTTCCATGATTCTAGAGAGAATTATGTCATGTTGGCCTTTTGTGATCAAAACAGCAAAGGATCTTGCAGCACTTTAAAGAACAACATTTTTAATAGCATATGTTTTAGTAGATCACAGTCCACTTCATCAAATGCATACTGCATAGTCATGTGAGGAGGGTATTATAGATTCATACAGCTGTTATGGGACGGAAATCATCAGCAAAGACTGATTGGTGGTATTTTTATCATCTTGACTCATGGATAAGAGGCTTTGACAAAATTTCATCAGTATTTCAATAACTTTCACAATGCTACAGTTTTAACATTCTGGACACTAGATGCAAAATTAAATAATGAAAGCTTAAGCTTCATATTATATAGAACTTATTACAAAATTCATCATTTAATCAGGTCTTGCAACTATATCTGTTCTGATACATCCAAGAATTATATACAAACAAGAGTTGTATACAAATAAAGCATTAAATAAAGCATTCCTCAAGTTACACTACCTGCCTGCTGTAGTTTTTAAAAAGCAGATCAATATAACTATGCCAGTTCCTAGCAAGAGAAGTATGGCAAGACAAATCCAGAAGAGAAGACAAGAGTTGACTACTTGTCAGCAAGAGCTCCCATTTAAAATAATTGTGCTTTGACTTAAAAATAGCAACTTATCCTAAAATAATTATTGGCCAGTAACAATAGCTCACACAGCAACATGAACAACAACAACACCTGTAATAATAAAGCCTTTGGCAGATCCAGATGCTGATTTTATTTTCATATCTATTTTCCCAAGATTATTATAGAACTAAAAAATGTTCTCCATAACACTGGAGGAACATATACTTGCCAGTCATCCAATGTGCCATACATGGATAACAATGCCCTACTATATTTTCTATTGGACAAACATTAAATAATTTCTGTGCAAATTAAACAACAATTAGAACTCAGAAATGCCAGTTGAGTCACATTTCCCTTCTCAGCGATACACTTAAAGAAAAATATTGAGAAATGACTTACAATAATGTTGGGTGTGAACAGTTCTTATTTAGAGATTTAAAATGTATCAATTTTTTAAGGGGATCTACAACATTCCTTAAATTTACCATGATTCCTTTAACTGAACTTAATTCGCAAATATTTTGTTTTATTGAAAATGTTCATCATTAATAAATCAGGCCAGGAAGCTCCACAATGTTCCACAACACCATGATGCCAAGGAAATGCTACAATTAATCAAATCCACTAATCAAAAAAAATATATTCAACATCCAGTGTGAACAAAATAGCCCTTGCTTGTCTGTAGAAGTGACATTTTGTAATCAATTGGAGAAAAGTCCTTATTTGTAAGAACCAGCCCTCTATGTTCAATAGTAATGGGCATATGCCATGGGTTCTCCAAAAAGCTATTTCAGATAACATGCAAGTTTATATCACTCTTAAGTGAACACTATTATTATTTGTGAGATCTAAGTCACATGTAATATGGATCTGTTAGGCACAGTGAGACTATGGGCAAGAAGATAGTAGTAGGAAAAGAAACAAAACAGAAAACTAAGAATATCAACTTAAGGACCAATCAATTGATAAAAAGGGGCTTGAGAGTGAAAAAGAACATGTTCTTCCTCAGGTTAAAGACCAGAAAAAGAGTGACATCAAGAACTGGAACTGTTGTCTTTTGTATACATGATATAGATAAACTGGAGAAATAGTTTGCTGTGGTATAAGACATACATTCTCTCTATGTTCCTATTCACTGCAATATTCACACTAGACAATAATGTAGTTGTGACTTGGAGCAAATCATTTCAAGATCACTTCAAACTTTTTTTTTAAGCCTGCTGAAGTTCCACTTAAGCAGAACTCTGCTTTTCCCCAAATTTTGTCTGAGACATAATTAGATGGCAACTTGATAAAGAGTGTTCCAGAGATGTCAGATGCAATTGCTGAAACCTAAGCGCTATAAAAAATGCATTTACATCTGAAATTTGTAATCCTTTTTCTATCTTTCCCTCGAATCCTAAATATTTACTTTCCGTTTTTGTACTGCAGTTCTGCAATAAGTTCCTGTAACTCAGGAACTTATTGCAGAACACATTATACACAAGTCCATATCTCCCAACCAATGGAATAATCCCTTTGTAAAAAGACATTATATAACATTTTTCACTGTTTTGTATATGTAATAGATGACATTTTTAAGCTTATGTTTTTTAAATTTATGTTAAATCCACTGGTTCCTATTTATGGTTATGGCTTTCTTTCTTTTTGGCTTTGCTGAGTTGAGGATGAATAGCTAGCTCATGTTTACTACTTCACACAACATACTTGTTTCTCTGAAAGCCAATTTTGATTCAAATCAATTTAATTAAGTAACAAAGCTGGTTACCATGGAAACAACACTACTAATTTGTCATGACAAATACTCCGCGAGATTGACTGGTTGCTAGGTAACAGCCAATGGGCTCCAGGACAGAGGATGACAAATTGTATCTGGTGCAGATGTTGTGATCCAGTCTTGAATTAGGCCTCTGTTCTGAATGGACTCCCAAGAGAATGTCACCTGGATAGCTTAATAGCAACACAGGGAGTAGCGTGCCACAACAAATTGCATTGTTTTGCACATTTGAAAATGTGTTTCAAAAAGAAGCTAGGAAAATAAATTAATATGATGCATAGCATCATCCTTTTGGGGTTTTTTTGTTGTCAAATCTACCAAGATGATTGAACCTTTCCGTGGGGAGTTTTTATAAATGTACCTATACATAAATCCTAAATGATTCATTTTTTGTCTTTGTCTGCATTCTATAGAAAAATAAATAAATATACAAAATACATGAGTAAAATTATCCTATTCAAAACAATAGAAAAATATCAAAAGCATGACTGTTACTGTAGAAATAATAATAATAATAATATTAATAATACTATTAGAATAGTATTAGACTTTGATTATTCACTTATGAATTATAAGTTCATAGCTCACAACATAGATATAATTTTAAAAAAATCAATCATTACTTCCACTACTATGAAATATAAGAACAATTTCATACTGATAAATTTCATTTTATGAATCATAAAACTGTTTTTCTAGGATCAGACAAAAATTAAATATACAAAATATATTTCACACAATGCTTTACGGATATGATTTTTGCCAAATGAGGTGGACCTTTGCCAATTATATTAAACAGTTAAGGCTTAATTCTTCTGTTCAATATTTACATTCAACAGAAAGATATTTCCTGGATATCTCAGAATATATGTCCCTTCTAATCGCTTTTAATTTAATAATTGGCATCATAGACACATCCATAGAAAATGGCAAAGATAGAAATTAGCTAAATATTCCTGGCAACAAACTTATTAAAAATCTTATATGGTAGGTAAATTTCTCATGAAAACCTGTAAGAATATGCATATTTTAATCATTTTTCTTGCAATGTGATACATCTATAGTAAATTAATCTCAATATCAATTCAGATTTAAATCACATTATGTTTGAAGGAACTTATTTTCAGAGAAGATTTGATAGAAATTATCACCATAAACCTTTGCAGATTTACCTGAAGTAAACTGTATTTCGTTCAAAGGAATTAAAGATAAAAAATACCATTAAAATATGACATTCAGAATCATAAATATAAAAAAAATTGTGCCTGGATTCTATCCTGAGATTTCTCAGTCCAACATTTATAAATATTTAACATTTTCAACATATTTCATTACTGTCTGAATTATTTTTGACTTCCTATGAAATAATTTAATTTTACAAATGCCATTAATTGTCCAAGAATAGGATATTCCATTTGAACACTTGGGTTGACTTGCCTCAGAGGTTCAAAACATCTTGGCTCAGCTTCAGGGGGCCTCAATCATTTCAGTGTCATTTCAGCTAAATATAT
>JANHFT010000196.1:139497-163657 GCA_032467955.1 Pseudoxenodon macrops | reverse complement strand
CGTGTCATCTGCAAATTTGGTTAGTTCCCCTTCTATTGCTTCATCTAAGTCGTTTATGAAGATATTAAAGAGTACTGAGCCTAAGACAGAACCTTGTGGTACCCCACTGCTATCTTCTCTCCATGTAGGAATCCAATATGATTCCTCAGAATTATTATCTATTTATTTTCTGCTCACGTATTCAGATATTTCTTATTCAATAATTGATATAATCACCAGATTATCTTTGTATTCCGTTTCTGTTCCATGAAATAATAGGCTAGCTTAACTAGCTTAATCCTACTCCAATATTGTCATAATATTCTCTCGTTGCCTATTCCAATATTTCTTTCTCCCATGGTAAGGAATTAATCCTGAGAATATTGGATCCAAATTATTATTTTTATCTACAAAACAATTGTAGTTTAGCAAGCTTTGCCTTATCAAGGGAGGGGAAAAATGCACTTTAGGTAAGTTTAG
The DNA here is from genome assembly GCA_032467955.1 of Pseudoxenodon macrops. Classification (NCBI taxonomy): domain Eukaryota; kingdom Metazoa; phylum Chordata; class Lepidosauria; order Squamata; family Pseudoxenodontidae; genus Pseudoxenodon; species Pseudoxenodon macrops. The sequence continues at coordinate 163,198 of JANHFT010000196.1, read as the reverse complement.
TCAACCACTAGACTTAAGGCAGTAGACTAGAAAGCAGGAGACTGTGACTTCCAGTCCTGCTTTAGTCACAAAATACAGCTGGGTGATCTTGGGTCAGTTATTCTCTCACAACCCAATTCTCCTCACAGGGCTGCTGTAAGGAAAATAGGAGGAAGAAGGTATGTTGGATATGTTTGGTGCCTTGAGTTATTTGTAAAAATAATACAAAGAAACAAATGATCCAAGATCCATTCTATTTTTCAAAGTCCAATAAAATATCAATTTATCAACTTGAATATACCGTACAGATTAACTACCAGGGTCCTACAAATGGTTGATCTTATGCTAACCCAGATATGTCCAATTTGTGGCTGTGTTGGTGTGTTTGGACAATTCCCTCAATTTTCTCCCAATATAGTCTAACTCAATGTTATTCAAACTTGGCAGTTTAAGATATGTAGATTTCAACTTCCAGTCAGTGGGAATTCACACATCTTAAAAGTTGCTGAGGTTGAGAAACAATGGTCTAACTAATAGAGAGGTCTGAAGATTAAGAAAACATGGGCCCTCAAAACCATGGAGGTGTCTTTGATGTTGTCTTACTTGGAAACAACTCCAGATTTCTTGTCTGTTGGCCTCACCTTCTCTAAATGACATGAAGGTAATGTCAAAGTTCCTGTTCTGACCTAGGCCTCTTGATTAAACTAAACCAAACAAACGGTGTGTAACAAACCTTCGTTTATTTCCAATGGCTGTAAATTATGTTCATTCAGAACCGTACTAAGTCCCCAACAAGGTTATTAACCAACCTTTATCTTTCGTGGCACACTGCCAAAGTCCTAATTGGCAAGGAGCTGCTCTAAGTCAAACAAAATATGGAGGCCAAACAGAGCTGCTGAGATACACCAACTGACATTAAACAAAGTTGCTTCCTGCAACAAGCACCTCGGTATGTTTCCTTCTTATGTCCTATGGGAGGGGCCAATCGTATTCCAGCCTTACTCCCGAGTAGCTCTTTTTTTCCTCAGCTGTTCTTTCCTTCTGGCAGCTCTGTGCATTTGTGCATTGGGAACAGTCTCCCCCTGTTCCTCTGTCTTGCTCCCATCAGACCCCACAGGCTCTGGCACACCAGTCACTGATGGCCCTGGCCCCATCTCTGCCTCCAATGCAGAGACCCTGTCCGAGCCCTCCACAGATTCCAGAGCTGAGCCATATTCCGCTCCACTGTCCAACTCATCTGCCAGCTCCACAGGCTGCCGGTGAACCAGAACTGTCCCAAGTAATACCCCCAACAGAAGTAAAACTCCAAGGCAGGCACTTTCCTCAAAGCTTAGTTTTATTTCAGATGTCATTTTGGCACATCTGGGAAAACCCAAATCTGAAAGCCCCCGGGTTTCCCCCACCCAAAGTAAAGTTCCTTCCCTGGCACCCACATGGGCATCACATGGTCCAATCAGATCACTGTCCCAACTGTGGTTGATTCCAAGTCATGTCTCTCCAGGTGCAGGCTGAACGTCCTTGACTCCCAGGGAAAAAATGGTTATAGCTATACATCCCACACTGTCTCCATTCACACACACACATACCGTCCCATTTCCCATGGCTTGCCCATCCACCAAGTGTGGCAACCCAAAAGATCCAAAGTTAAAGATGGCCTCCAGTGCTGACAGGAATCTTTGGTGTTGAATTAAATGTTTTCTAAATTCTCAATAAATTGCATGTAACTTATTCTTCATACTTGGAAATCAGGCGAACATTACTCCCCAGTAATGTGTTGGCATTCTTAGAATAACAGAACAGAATAACAGAGTTGGAAAGTACCTTGGAGGTCTTCTAATCCAACCCCCTGCTCAGGCAGGAAACCCTATACCTTTTCAGACAAATGGTTGTTCCAATGTCTTCTTAAACACTTCTAATTTTGGAGCATTCACAACTTCTCGAGGCAAGTTGTTCCACTGATTAATTGTTCTAACTGTCAGGAAATTTTTCCTTAGTTCTAGATTTCTTCTCTCCTTGCTTGGTTTCCATACCTTGCTTCTTGTACTGCCTTCAGGTGCTTTGCAGAATAGGTTGACTTCCTCTTTTTCATGGCAACCCCTGAGATATTGGAATACTGCTATTATCTCACCCCTAGTCCTTCTTTTCATTGAACTAGACATACCCAATTCCAGCAACCATTCTTTATGTGTTAACCTCTAAAACCCTAATCATCTTTGTTGCTCTTCTCTGCACTCTTTCTAGAGTCTCAATGTCTTTTTTACATTGTGGCAACCAAAACTGAATGCAGGGTGTAAGGGTGGCCTTACCAAGGCATTATGAAGTGGTATTAACACTTCAGGTGATCTTGATTCTATCCGTGTGTGGGATAGTGTGGGCAATGCTTATTTAAAACACTAGACGGCTAGTTTGGTCTAGTGGCTAAGGTAGCAATTTAGAAAGAGGGTCTCTTTAAGTTCTACTTTTGTCTTAGGCATGACAGCCAGCTAGATGACTTTGGGCCAGTCACTCTCTCCCAGCACACGCTTACCTCACAGGATTGTTGTTGTAGGGAAAAATAGGAGGAGGAAGGAGTACCAACATGAGTTAATTATAAAAATAATAAAGGCGTGATAAAAAAAACTAAAAAAAACATTATGCTCTCTAGTTGTGTCAGATTTTCCCATGCTGCTCTTCTTAAATGTTCCTCAAAATTAGAAAGGAAAACTGTTTAAGATACAGTCACTCTAACACTGTTATAATATTGTAAATTTTCTAGCTAACTCTCTGTAACATTAGCTATTCCCACTAAACTGATATTATGGTCCTCAGAAGATAGGAACCATAAATAGTGAAGCCCAGGGATGGGTTCTAATTTACATCGCCGCCGGTTTGCTGCCTCCCGCGCCACGTGGGTGCGCCTCATGAGCGCGAGCATGAGCAGTAGAAAAAAATCCAACCCCCCAAATAAAGGCTGAAAACAAGATGGTGATGCATGCGCAGTGCCGGAAACTCAGCTTCTGCGCATACGCAGAAGGAAAAAATTCAAAAAAATTATTTCGCCCAAAAAAAATTCAAAAAAAAGATGGTGCTGTCCACGGACCAGAACCAGCTCCATGATGTCAGCAGCAGCTTACTATCTACTCGGTAGAACCAGTCTGAACCGGTAGGAACCCACCTCTGGTGAAGCCTCTTAGTATCAGCTTGAAGTTTGGGTTGCAATGCCATCCAGTTATGTACCACCATCAGATAGAATGTGGCCACCTCATAAAACTGATTTATGATCTCTTGAAAAGGCAGCAAAATTCAGTTTATATCTACTTGTACAGTATTTGTACTATTCATAATAAGAATGTGTAGAATTTTCTTAGGGACCCAAAATGACCGCTTCACCTTTTATGCATCACAGCTGAATAGAAAAAGTGGTAGAATTTCCTTTTCTTATCAGGCAGTTTACTTTATATCTTGAGCTGGCCTTAGCCCTCCGGACTGTATTAAGGGTATCCTGATTTGTTTCTCCTTGTCCTTTAGATGGAGATGGTAATACTTTATTTGTCTATTGTTCTAAATCTTAAAGAGGCTGGAGGAAAGTTAATAAACAAAAGTCCTAGCAACATGGCATGAAGGAGTTTAGATATATGCTTGTTGAGTAAGACAATCATATGAGAATACAAGAATCTGACATACAATAACTACAAAAACAGTCTCTTTGAAAACAGAGCATGTTTTTTGCAACATGGCTTTTTGTATGTGTGTCGGGTAAACTCAGATTTTTCATTGGAGACTGTCCTGGTCACAGAAGCAGAATGGAGACTGTTACAATCTTCAGCTAATTCACTAGCATTGCTCTCCCCCGGACAACAATAATTTGGCCACAGATACCCACGACTTGGTAATCTCCCAACTGGATGATTATAATGCAGGATATCTGAGGCTGCTTTTGAAGATGGCTCAGAAGCTTCAGTTGTTACAGAATTCTACTGCCAGGATTCTGACTGGCACAGGCTACTTGAATTATATTAGTTTGCTAGTGTTAAAAGACACTACTCTGGCTGCTTTGCTACTTCTGATTCAAATTCAAAGCCTTCAAAATGACTTTTAATCTCCAAGTGGCTTAGAATTCAGGTCCCAATGGTAATACTTTATATGTCATTCTCTCCATTCTTAGAAATCATCCACTGAGGGCTTTCTCTCTTGCTTCTTCACACTTAAGCTACAAAAAGCTTCAATTGGTAGGCAACTAATACCGCACAAAATCCATTTTATTTTCTAAGGGAATTCCCTCCCTCCCCACATAAACATGATGCTGTTTATGCTGCATGCTTTCTTTTCTATGCATACTTTAAAAATAAAATTGGAGCATGGTTCATCAAGGTGCAGGTAATCTTCCTTTTTTTTTTACAATATATAAGAACTTGATGCGAACATAGCATTTTGGGAAGCAAGATTTGGGAGTCCCGATTTGAACAAATGGAAGTTGATGAACATTCACCTACGGTATTTCAAGAGTTGGGAAGAACAATGCAGCTGCTCTGTTGGTATTCTCCGAAGAATCCAGCCTCATTGTGTCTCATCACTTACAGTGGTGGAGATGTGGGAGAGTCATGTTTGAATTTATTGGAGTTTTTTTTAAAGAAAACAAATCTCTACCATTGTAACCGGCAGGAAAGCAGCATAAGAACGTGTCTAATTTCCCTTTCTGTTCCTGGGGTCACACATGGCAGAAGGCTGGGAGGCAGTGTCATCTTTTGGATCACATAGACACACATACACATACAAAACTATATAACAACACATGCATACATCCAAACCCACAATCACAATAAGCAACCATGTTTACAGACACAGTTCTATAAATTGCATGAAATCAAATGGTCTAATCTCAACTATTTTTTTTTTAACAAGGTGTCCATTTTCTATCGTGGTTTCCTTAAAGGTCTGTGTTCTCAATTACATAATGACATACAAATGAAATGCATTTTCCAATTTCAACCTGCACAAGTGTCAGTTATCAAGTTTGCCTGCTAGTCCCACGAGGCTGCCCATAGCATTGCTGGAAAAGAGATTGCTGTACATAGTTTACAATATTTACTCCAAGAAGCTCCTATTAAAATAAAATCAGCCGTTGAGGTTAATGATTATTATTTAGGATTTGCATTGCGATCATGCCCAGAGGCTCAGCACAGGGTCAGGCATAGCCTTGTCTTGGAATGTAGCTGTATAACTACAAAGGTCTCCAAATCCTGTTTCCATAGATTTGAAGATTTCTGAGGCCAGGAGAAAGCATTAGAATAATATTTTCTAATGTTCTGCATAAAATACAGCATAGTCGTTTATCAGGCAAGCAATGTCATCAGCCCCATAAAAATGGTGAGTCCTAGTATAAAATACACTTGGAAAGATACATATATTTATTTTCTTGATCAGTTCACAGAACAAATTATGTTCAGGCATTTTCCCTTGCAATTTCATGATATTGCTATGCATCTTTGTCTGATTAGGGCCAAATGACAAAACTTGCTAAGGGAATCTGTAATCAGATGGGGAAAGAGCATAGTTCAGGGATAGACCGCATGTTCTGCATCCGGAAATCCCAGGTTCAATCTTGTTAAAAACGATCAGACAGTAGGTGGCAGAGGGGACCCTGTCTTAAATTTGGAAAAGTCACCATCTGCTAAGCCTAGACAAGAGTAGGCCTCACTATGCCTGGACCATTTAACAATCTGCTTCTGAGAGCAGATTTTCCATTTTGCAATTTTTAAAACTTTTTTCCGTATGAATCCTTAAGAAATTTCAGCTGATTGGGGGGCAGATAAAGTAGCCTAAGTATTCCTGCTATTGTTCTGATTTCACATGGCTATTTCAGGAAATATCCTGAAGGAAACTAATTTTTTAATAAATTCCAGCCCAATTGTAAGTGTAAATTACAAAAAGCAACCTCTCCTGCTCCAGTAATGTGTGTAACTGCCTGATATTTTTAGGAAGAGAAAACAATAGCTGGATTTTATGCTACTATCATAATTTAGTCCAACAGGATCTGTGGTGGAATTCTTTATAATTCCTTATTAGAGAAATGACATTTTCCAGTTTCAGTGGATGCTGGAGATCTGCATAATGTATAGCTAAAAGAAAACGTTATATCCTTCCTGGGGAAAATAACCCGATACTATTTCCTTTGGACAGAACTTTCTGAGAAGGCAATCACTCTGTGAATATTTCAATATATAACTTTTGATATGTGACATGTGTGGTGAGAACTTCACCTGACTTTTCTTTTAGATTGGACCTTTTCACTGTGCAAAGTGGAGAGAAAGGAGTCCTATGGGCCATAATGTATATACTGAACTACTGGTATATATACAATACACACCAGTACAGACAAACAGACACACATACTTCCCAGTATTGGGAATTTTCTTTTTAATCAGAACATTAAGAATTAGTTTATTTGCATATCATTGTTTTTATTTCATGTACTCAGTTTGAACTGAAAATCAGTAGCCTGGTAGCATGTCATAAAAACTCAAAAGTTGCTGAAGGTGGGTTTTCCCCCCCAAAAGGCAACTGGATTTTCTTAATGTTTTCTTTGAAAATGTTTTGCTTCTTATCCAAGAAGCTTCTTCAGTTCTAATTAATTGGTGGGAAATGAAGGGTTTTATATTATTTGCAGTCATCTAGTTGCATTCTGAGGGCTGGTTGTCAGCTCCCTGAAAGTCATTGAGGCCATTTGGGGATTTATCTATATCCTTAGAGTCATCTGAAACACAGTGTAAATATGTGTGGAGCCTTCTTGGAACTGCTGCAAGGACTGCATTGTAAATAGGAGATAGGTAGTGTCAACCTGGATGATTGAGAAGCACTGAGAGCATTTTGAGATGTGACGACCCATCTCCTGGGTCTTCACTAGCAGAATATGTCAAAGAGCCATCAAATGCAGTGAAACTAGTTTACCACATGTCAAAATTAATGGAGTAATATACATTACTGTCTATAAAGGTCCACCACATATTATTAATTCATTAAATCAAGAGAGGCATATTAGCATAAAATTATTAAATATATAGTCTGTTGATGCCTCAAATATCCTGTTACATTATAGATAGTGGCCCATGAAGATCTCCATTCTCAATAGCTTGTTTCACATTTTTCACTAAGAAGATACAGATGTTAAACCTCTGAAATATGTAACTCCTTCCGAAAAAGCGGTGCACTCATTGAAATACTAAAATTGGGGCAGAACACTTTTCACCTTTGTGATGATATCAAGTCACTGCACAGGTCCATTGGATTGGTCGGACCCCCCAAAAAAATTATTGCCAATCCCAGCATTGCTTGCAGCTGGTCTTGGGGTTTTGTTTTTGTTTTATTTTAAACATCTTTGTAAGGTTATGACTGGATTGGAAGAGAGTTGAGAGCTATGCAAAGATTGAATGTCTTTCTGTTTCTTTGATTCAGGATTCCCTTGTCCAGCATAAGAGATGTTTTTATTTCATCAATTACCAATGGTAAAAATTATTCTTCTATTATCCATATGCGTCTATACTTTTAGCAGACAAAATAGACCACATTATAAGTCTGACTGATTTTTTTTTACAGTAAGTGGTTTCTTTTATTGGAATTTTAATAAAATATAGAGATATATATTTAGTTGGTTGTGCCAATTTTGTTACTATACTTTAATTAATTTTTATTTAGTTGTTACGTTTGTACAAATTTTGTAAATTTATTGTGTGAATATTTGTTTTACTGATTGTCTTTGACATTCTGAATTTTTAATTAGTTTTGCATTGGTAGTTTGTTATGTGCCTTGATGGAAAATGCACTATGAATAATGGTGATGACAGCAAAAACAACTATATTAATAATTAGCAGCAATGAAGCTTCTGAAATTTAAACTATTGGAAAACTTTAGGTATTTGAAACCAAATGTGATAATCCCGGCCTTGACTGAGGTGCCACACTATTGCTAAATTTAAAGCAGCAAATAGAATTCATTTGTTTGTTGCTTTTGTAATGTGTTGTCTCTAATCACACCTGGGCACAAGGACACTCCTGGCACAAGTTACCATATCCTTGAGTGGCACCCATGCCACCAAACAAATTTTTGTCAGATCAGCTCATTTCATCAAATGAAGAGATCACCAAGTCTCACTGCATGAAAACTCCAAGTCTTACATGATCCCTTGCTGGACCCCCTCCTCAAAATGCCTCTTCAAGATTGTTATGCTTTTATATAGGATTCTATGAGATGTTCTTGTGAATATTCTTGCACATTTCAAGATTCTTCTTAGATTTGTAGTATTGATTTTTCTTTTCTTTTACTGCCATCGCTCAAAATCATATGTTGTTGAATAGTGACATCCAGCATCAGAAAACTTTATCAATTCCAGAAGATTACTAAATTTAGTACAGCACTAAATGTATTTCAATGCATGAGTATTAGGGCTTTTGAATAAAACAGAGGCCATTTTTAATTGCAGGGAGTTTACTTAACAACAGAAAGCTCTTCAGATGGTCTCCCGTCTTGTTAACTGTCTAATATGAAGCCTGCTTGGTTTAACAGGTTATTTAAAAAGTTTTTTTTTCCTGAACAATGAAAACTCATGCCCTCATGATGCTAAATGTGCACTTCTAATTCCAAAATACAGCTTTCATGTAAAAATAATTTAAAGGGAGAATTAATACTATTTACGAGGCACTAATCAGGATGATCTCTCAGATAAAACTAGCATTATTCTAAATGGAATTGGCTTGCTGTGTTTAGGAGGTGTTTGCTACCCAAGACAGAAGAACAGGCTAGCTTTTAAAAATGTCATAGATGTATCCTAAACTCTCCCCTCCCTCTCACCAAAAGAGATTTCTTGCATAGTTTTTTCCCCCTCAAGGACCAGGGTCAGGAAGAATCCACCCCAAGGGTAGTTGGAGGGAAGAAAAATAACAAGGCATCATAGTATCTGGGGACTACTGCATTGTTCACAGCCTTTCTCTGTAATCATAAGTGCATTGCTTGGCTGCCTTGGTAATTTACATAATACCATCCTGACAGGTTCAGTTCAGTTATCCATCACCACTAGGATGGTGTTTTCTGGCCTTTTCCTTTATTTTTCTTTCAGACCCCCTGCTTCTCTCTCTTGCTCTCTCCCTCTCCTCTCCTCTCTTTTTCTTTTCTGACTCTTCTCATCTACAACCCAGTTGTCTCGTATTTGGTCAAGGAACAACGACGACAATAGTAAAAATAGATTGATTTCACGTCATTTCAGTCCCTCCTGTTTAACCAACAGAATAAGATTGCTTATAATAAGCAAATAAAATGTACGCATGTACCCTATGCCCAGAGGAAAAAATATATATCTGTATTCCTCCAAATTCTGTTTGCTTTCAACAAAAGAACTGTATCTTTTATTTAATTTTTTCAGTGGGGTTAATTATAATAAATTTGAAATTTTATATTGCTGTTCACTCCTAGATAAGTCTAAACAATGGAAAAAATATTTAGGTGTGCTTTGAAACCTTAGACAGGGCAACGCTAAGTACCCTTATCTAGAGGAATTCATTACATATTTTTTTTCTGTGTAGGAAAAAGCAAGTGTGTCTGAAAGTCAGAAGCCTGATACAAAAAGAATAGATTTTAATTCCATGCAGAATCTTGTTTATCATCAAATGAGTTTATGTGTGCCCATTCTATGGTAATGGTAATTATCAAGATTGCCATGTGGGGTTTATTTTATTTATTTGTATCCTGCCTTTATTATTTTACAAATAATTCAAAACAGTGAACATATCCAACACACCTTCCTTCTCCTATTTTCCCCTCAACAACTCTGTAAGGTCAGTTGGGCTGAGAGTGACTGGCCCAAGATCACCCAGCAGGTGTTTATGCAATTCATTTTAACCTTTTCAATGGGCAGCTTAATATCTTATTTTTCAGGATATAAGGCACATATCCCACTACTATGCTCTAAACAGGGGTCTAATTTAGATTGGAAGCACAACACAACACGTAAGGAAAGCCTGACTCCTTCTTCAAGAGGCTATTCAGGTTTTCTTTAAACCTGGTGCACAGTTTTTTTTTAAATGTTGTCTAGTTCTCCCACATTCTTTCATTTCACCGAGATGCAGGATACCATTCATTGAATATCTGAATATGCTGTCTAGGGCACTTCCAAAATTTCCGATTCTTCTTTCCAGTCTTCCAATAAATTACTGTGAATAAGGAACAAAACAAATCATTTATTCACTGCCTTGAATGCCTATAGAGTCTGCAGTAATAGAAAGCACCTTATCTCTACCACATACAAAAAGGAAATAAAATAAATTATGTGTGCCTCATCTAGCTCCTTACCTCCTGTAGATGCATTTGTCTGGTCACATAAAGAAGAAGAAGAAGAAGAAGAAAAACAAAAAGAAAAGAACAGTAGTGCCTATGAAGGGGACTGCAAAACCTCAAACCTCCTTTCCCAGGAGCCAGGATGTGTGGTGAGGCAGAAGTTCCTGAAAAGTTTCAGTAGACCTTCCACAAAAGCTACAACATTTTCAGGAAAGTACCAGTTTTACTGCTGTTTCAAATACATAGCCAAGCCAAAAATAAATCAATTCTTCTGACAAACAATGACAATGGTGCGCCTTCACACAAGTGTGAAACTCATTTCTCAAGTGGTGCAATGAGCACACAGGAATTTCCCCTAACCATAACTACCAGACACAATTCTGACCAGAAAGACATGATCAGTTTCAAACTAGGATGCCATGTTCCCACTTTCCTCTGACTTCACAGGTGTTCAACTGAATGATCTGAAGAGGAGTTGTATTTTGCTTCCACGAACATGCTTTGTTTAATTCCTGTGTTGCAGGAAGAATTATACTTACCTTCAAACAATCACACTTACAGTTCCTCATCTGAAGGATAAGCACTGAATAGAATAAAGATCATGGAGATGTATGTGACTTCTTTTACTGCTCAGTCTGTATTCTGCATACGCTCAGATGGACATGCAGATTCTGAACAGGGCTTCTGTTTAATGGAAAAGTCTGTAATATCCAATGGAAGTTGAATGGGGCTTATTTTTAAGGATGTCTTTGTAAACCACCCCACATCCTTTAGCACACTGCAAAAGAGGACATTATTTTTTATAAAAGGGTTGGTAACTGGTTAGATGTCTGCCTGCTTCAGAATTGTTGGTTGCACCGTGTCTCCAGAGGTTTAAATGTAGGTCTTCCCCAGTTCTTCTCAGACACACTGAAGATCTTTTGTATGCAAAGGATTTGCTCTGCCATTCAGCTACAGCCCCCCTATGGCTTTATTTTCTTACACAGAGATATGCATTCCTTTTTCTAGGCATCCTTTCTCAAATCTCAATAGTTAAAAGGTTTGGAGATGCTTGCCAGAGTTTTATTTAAAAAAAAAAAGAACACCCTTAATTCTTGCTTGACAGCTAGGAATATGTGGAAAAGTATACATTTCAAAGATGTCAGGAAGAAAACCCTCAACTTCTGTCTTTTAAACACTCAAAAACTACTTATAGTTTCGATATAGAATGCACTGTGTGTTTGTGTTTTTTAAATTTTTAATAAGTATGTGAAGTCCCAGAAAATCCATCTGGAATTTATGCCCATGGAGTCACTCTCATCAAACAACTAATATTGTGTTGCTGTCAGTTAGCATTTCTACCTATTACTGCATGATTAAAAGGCAGAGAGAGTGAATTTTCCCTGATTTTTTTTTAAAGTGAGAATTTGTTACTGCATTATTTTGTTTGCACAATATCTGCATTTGTGTAAGCTTCTGAGGTTAACAAACAGGAAAGGCAGAATGATTGGGGGCCTATATATGAAAGGGGGAACAAATAAGGCAGGGGAAGATGTCCAGTTCCTTTCTCTTATTATGAAATAACTTTATTAGTCTTGGGCTTATGCACAAATTGAATTAAAGAATAAATACCTACAGTTCATTTTGTATTTTGGATGGACACCTCACTAACTTTCTCTTCTGATAAAGAAAGCTATTAGCTCTTGTCAGGGCTGATGGTGATGGTGCAGACAATGGGGGTGTAGAAGAGAATAAAGGAGATCATTTTTATTGAAACAAGAATGAAATGATAGTGTCAGAGGCTGAGGCTGAGAGATAAAATATTACATCTAATAAACATGCTACATATGGGATTAGACAAGGGCCACAGAACAACGGGAGCTATAAGAAAACAATGACATTAATATTGAAGAAATAATGACTAAAGTACCCACTATGATAGAAGTCTGAATTTTAATGAGAAGAATGCAAAACAGAGAAAAATCAGATGTGATGCTAAAATGACATATCTGTGCACATTTGAATTTGAACATTAAAACTTTGAATGGGTAGAGTAGTCCAATTGAAATGAATAGCGTTGTTTAGATAAGAAAATTCTTAGGCAAACTGCATTAATGCCAGTATTTACAAGAAGGTATATAATTAGATATTGGTAGGAGATTAGGAGATTTCATGAATCCTTGGGGTATAAATCAAAATCAGGATGAGATTTGGATGACTGTTTATACAATGCTCAAAAAGAAGAAATAGATTTTCCTCCTCCTCCTCCTAGTCCTCCTCCTCCTCCTCAAGAGAAAAAATGTCATTTGCATAAAATGTATGTGCCTATCTATAGGTGTCTAAGTAATCCTATTAATTGTAATCCAGTTATAGGTCCTCAGCTATAGAGTCATAGATGAACTATCCTTATTTTAATGTATTAATGTGTTGTGCTCAATAAATGTCAAGAGGTATGCCTGGGTTGGCACCCAGGCACCTTGACTGGTGCTGGACCAGGTTTTGACCTGTCTGGGCTGAAGGAGAGAACCAGGAGTCAAGCAATTCTTGCTGCACTGACTATGCTTGCCATGGTTGAGAATTTTGCAGACTTTGGGGCAGTTTTGTGTACAGCAGAATTTTGCTTCAGATATCCCTCCTCCCATGAACTTTGGGTTGGGGTCAGATCATTTCTTGTAGCTGGTCAATGATGCTGATGGACTCCAACTTAATGTTGTGGTGGAGGTCCTCTGCCCATTGTGATGCTATATGACCCTAGCAGCTTTCCATCTGAGAGGATGCTGGCATTTTGGATGTGTTGGTATTGACATTGACTAGGCAAAAGAGGTGGTAACAGTAGAGTGGCAGGCCAATCCACTGTGGATTCTTTTTCTCCATGGAGGCCATTTTGCCTTCTCTGCTGGCAGTTCTGGGGAGGAAGAAGTTGACTTTCATAATCCATTTCATCATGGATCCCATCTATTGGCTAAGTTGTCTCTGAGGGTTTCCTGCTGAAGCCTGATTCTCCCCTTTGCATGACTGACAAATGAGGCAGTTGGTGGGACTCCTTGATCAGTTTGTAAGAGCAGCAGGAGAGTGAGAATATTATGAGTGTGTTGGTGGATGGATTGGAGAAGTTGTCACTAGATATCCTGATGGCACCGAGAGCTAGTAAAGCTAAAGAATACTCCCAGCTAAAATTTAAAATTGTAATTAATTTATAGGTACTGCTTCAATGTGTGTTGGGAGTTCACTCCATGATTTAATTTTGGGCAGAGGGGCCAAAAATCAGAGCTTCTCCATGACAGTCCCAATACTTTAAAACTGCTTTCGTCACAAATGTATTTGTTGGTGTCACTCTCAATGTTAAGAAAAATAGAGATGTTTAAGACCACTTTCAGTAGGTCAGATTTTAATGCTGAGAAATGTCTATGTTAGAATAATTGAATAGTCAGTAACAACAGTGAAAAATAGCAGCAATATAAATCAAATAAAGAAATATTAGAGGCCCCCTGATCTAAGAAGTTTGTTTTATTGGAAATCCAGCAATGACAATTCTTGATATCTGTCCTGCACAGTCCTTTGTGAATAGTTGAATTAAAAAATCACTTGTTCTGGGTTTGTCTTTTCTGGTATCAAAGTCTTGTTCTATTCTGATTAAATGGATAAGTGCTGCAATGGACAGGGATTGGGACAACAAGCAAAATGTATCAGTTACTGCCCCAAAGGCAAAGAAGTAGTTATCTTTATGCACACTTGGCTTTCATTTACAATGGGATAGCATTTTACATTACAAAATGTGCACTATGAATGAATATGTATATAGGATCCCTGATAGCGCAATGGTTAAAGTGCAGAATTGCAGGCAAACTCTTCCCACAGCCTGGGAATCCTGGCTGGGCTCAAGGTTGACTCAGCCTTCCATCCTTCCAAGATCAGTAAAATGAAGACACAAATTGTTGGGGGCAATAGGCTGACATTGTAAACCAACCAGTGGATGCTGTGAAGCATCATGGGGTGTTAAATAAGTCTACGTGCTATTGCCATATAATTTAAGAATTTTCATGGTAATATATAAAACAAAAAAATTACACTTCCTACCTTGTTGATTCAGCAGTGCCTCTGACTTACTTGTATTGCAATCTCTAGGAAACAATAGGTCTTTTAAGGTTGCAGTGTGAGAATACATGATTATGTAAGTGTCTTTAAAAAAAAATCTATGCAAATGTGAGAGATGGTCTGAGTGACAGTGAAGTACCTAAAAAAGCACCATCTGTACATCCTGCTTTCATAACTGGAATGTGAATGAAGAAAATTGTAATGAGACCCATCTTGCCAGTTCAAGTAGTTCAACTGGTTGAGATAACTATGAAGTATGGCCACGTTGAGATTTGAAAAAAATATCAATCTACTGTCACACGAGCATTTACATGCCTAATTTCTTTTCTTTAAGTGGTATATAGAAAAAAAGTCTCATTTCTTTCTATTCCTTCTTATTCAAGTTGATGGGAAAAATATTTCTGTTTTTTTTAAGGAAAAAATATTTTTTGTAAAATATGCATGTGTGTACAAAGTTTGCATATTGACTGGTCTTTCATCAGTCAAAAATCATTCCAATGACATGTTCCCTGCAGGATTCTTACATCCATGTTTCAATTAAATATCAGATAAAGACCTTATAAAAGATTTCATTTAGCCTTTTTCAGATTGTGAAATGAGTAAGCCAAGAAGATTTCTGGCTAAGGAAAAGGTATGTAGCACAAAACAACAACATCAATACACCAGGCAGAGGAGAGGTGTCAAGAGTGGAATTAGCCTTGAGTTCTTGCACAGCTACATGAAGTCCAGATATGGTGCTCCTTAAACTCCATAGAACCTTGATAATCTGTTCCCAGGCTAAGACTGGCAGTCTGAGAAGATTCCTGTATAATAGGCAGAACGTAATAAAATAGTTGGCTTGAAATTGACATGTAAGGTCTCATTACTTGTACCTGACACACACACACACACTTTTTCTTTGGACTTATAATGATGTAAAGTCAAAAACATCACCCAAAAATTCAAAATAAAATTTCAAGATCTTAAAAATATAGTAGGAAAGTAGAACCTTTATTCATGGAGGTAGACATCTGAAAAATTGCAAAATACAGCATTATTACAGCATAAGAACCGTGATGGTGCAGTGGTTAGAGTGCAGTACTGCAGGCAACTTCTGCTGATCACTGGCTGCCAGCAGTTTGACAGTTCAGGTCTCAATAAGGCTCAAAGCTGACTCAGCCTTCCACCTTTCCGAGGTGCGTAAAATGAGGAGCCAGATTGTTGGGATCAATATGCTGACACTGTAAACCACTTAGAAAGCACTGTGAAGCGGTATATACAGTAAGTCTAACTGCTATTGCTATTGCTATTTTTATCAGCATACTTTAAAAATGTTTCTAGTTAGAAAACGCTGGCGTTCCCCATGAGGTACCTTCCATGCATTTTTAGACAAGAATTAGCAGAACTCTCAAGCATCCTGGCTGGGAGTTGCAGCACCTGCACTTACTAAATTCATGTAGAAGAAGCCTTATGTAGCCTTAGTGATAGTTTCTACAATATCCCAATGAATGCAAAGTGGTCAGTATAGAACCAGAAATATTTGGATAGTCTTATTGTCTTACTCAGAGTTGACAAACAAATGCAAGCTAAGCGTCTTCTAGATAAAGGAAGCAAGAGAGGATAATATGTAAGTTAAGAAAAGTTGCAAAAAGTAGAATCATTAAAATTCAATACTGTACTGGCATTATCCATGTGTGCATAATGGACCTTCTTCTCTTTTGTTTTTGAAATAAATTGTGGGTTAAAGATGTTTAAATATAGCTGCTTGAGATCAGCTTGTGAAGAACTTAATTTTGATAGTAGTACTTGGCTATCAAAATTAAAACATATACTGAATACACCAAACACATTAAACCTGAACTACAACCTGATTATTTGTTCCAAAATTGTAATTAGCTGGTTTGAATTTACTGAATAGCAATAGCACTAGCACTTAGACTTATATACCACTTCACAGTGCTTTACAGCCCAATCTATTGCCCCCAACAACCTGGCTCCTCCTTTTGCTGAACTTGTAAGGATGGAAGGCTGAGTCAACCTTGAGCCGGTCAGGACTGAGAGAATCGGACTCCTGGCAATGTGAGCAGAGTTAGCCTGCAATACTGCATTCTAACCACTGTGCCACCACAGTTTTTATAATCTAAAATAAACTGGGATTGAGCTAAAGGGATTAAAAGGGAAGGAAATATAAAACTTTGCGATATGTGAACATCATTAAAAATAAATAGGAAAATTCCAATTATCAGTTTTTAAATCTGTAGCATAAATTCAAATGTTTGAATAGCAGACCATTTAAAAAAATACAATGCTGAATTTTAGAATTATTTTTTGCATTAAGACTTCTGGCTCATGATTACTTACACATTTTAGATCAGCGTAGTGCTTGCTATACTGCATTAATTTTGGATCTATATACCCAAAGAAGGATAAATAGTCCTTGAAACATAGACTTGTTTTATTCGACTTATGCCTTTGACTCAAAGATTCAAACATTCTGTTTTCAGAAAACATTCTGGAAACAAGCACTTTCCCATATTTGTTTTCAAGTTGGGGGCCCACTGTGCATAATGGAAGGTGAATACTCCATGGTACACAGCCACCAGACAGGGAATGCTGACTAATAGACCAGAGTACTGTAAGTCTGCTCCGTTTTACAATTTATTCCTAGAAACAGATTTTTGATGCCACAATTTTCCAGTCTCGTTTTTTTTTATATTAAAAAATCCACAAACATTCATCCAGAGTTTGGGGTAAATGAGGACTGCACTCACTGTTCAAATATTATGTGGTTTGTATTAAGTCCTTTTAATCTTTTAAAAATGTTTTCTGAACCAGGAATGAGGGAGAATTAATATGAGTGCCAGTTTCTAGTGGTTTCTAAAGTGAAATCAAGACACTTTCAGATCAGTTTAATTTGAGACTGATAAAAAACAAAAAAAACACACACACACACACATATGGCATGGTATGATTTATAAGAACTTTAAAAAAACTGAATCAACTTATTTTATTATGTCACTTAAATATTGTGAATAGAAATGACTATAAATCTTAAAATGGAGATATATGCATATTTTTGTTGGATCTCAATATGTCACATGGCTTTATGAACTTTGACCATTATCATAATTGATGTAGCTTTCACTTTTGCTTTACTTTCTCCTTCCCCCCTGCCCCTCACTCTTAAATTCATTTTTTCACTACCTGTCTGACCTTAAATAGAAGATGATCCTATTGCGTGTCCTTAAATAGAGGGTGATGCCATGTTGAGTGTCTTCTTTGCAGCTGATTTTATTCAAAATCTAGTGGAAAGATAAAGAACCATAACGAAGGATCTTTGAAGTTGGCCACAAAGGAACAGTTGCAACGTTCACCTGCTCATAATTTCCCCCCCCAATAGTGAGGTATATTTTATTTCTGTTATTATAATAATAAGGATAATGCATTCATTTGTATCTATGTGTAAATTATCATGTGCAAATTTCCTGCACAATTTTGCTTCCTTTTGTCCCCACAACCCTTCTTTTAAAAAATTGACTTATTTCTCTTCTTCTGTGCTTAAAGTGGCCTCCCAGTACTTGTTCCCTAGGTAGTCCTAGAGACTTCTATGTGCTGATAGCTGCTTAACTACTTAATAATAGTGATACTAATTAAGTAATAGGATTCGTTTGCTAAGAAACTGGGCTGGAATATTGTTTTGGATCATTATAAAAGTAGGACTGACAATTTATTATTATAGTAGGTTTGTTTCCCGTTCCAGCCTAAGCGATCTGGGAATTCATTTAAAGGCACAACTTGAACCGGCCTTGCCAGAAAGCTGCCCTTTCAAGTCTTACTTCTAGAAATTAATGGGATGGGGAAGCCAATCAACCCAGAGATGCTATGAAGTATGATCTGATTTCAAACAAAGGAAGACCATGAACTGCATGTGGCATGTTTCCTATAGGCGGTTTTAAACAAAGTGTTCGCATATTCATGACAGCTGACAGGTTAGGGAAGCTCGTTCACTGAACGCCAGGAAGATCCAGCCAGTTCAAAGCAGAGGCACATTTTGTTTTATGTTACTATTAGCGCCAGTGTTAACAAGAGGAGGGGTTTTTTCAAGATAGCAAAATAAGAGAGGGTCTCTTTGGCATTACAGCCATCGTCATCTTTCAATAAACACACATATAATTTGAGGGTTCATCACAGTAAGAAACGCACACACCGTTGTCCTTCTTGCCCTTACCTTTGAACTGCAGGTGACTATTCACCAATGTTGCAGGACACAAGAGATGAATCGGTGAAATCTTCCGGAGGCTGATGTCTCTGCAGCCCCATGAGACTCAGAGAGAGCTCCTTCCACCTCCCTTCCCACATCTCTCTCAGTCTTTAAATAATGAGTAGCAGAAAACGTATGAGACAACATGTCTCTGGGTCTCTTTTGAATCATTTTTTTCCCTCCTCCATTACCTTGTTAGCCATGTTCAGCAACAGCAGGTATTCAAACAGGTCAGACTATATTCACAGGAAGAAAAAAAAAAGCAAGAGCTCCCTTCCCAAATAATAATAATAATAATAAAAAAACAGGAGGGGAGGAAGGAAGGGCCTGTAGTTACTAATTGACAATCAATTTTCCTAAACATGCACAATTTCAATAGGTTGCACTCAGAGGTGGGTTCCTACCGGTTCGGACTGGTTCTATAGACTAAGTAGTAACCCGCTGGTGACGCCTCCATCTTTTTTTAAAAAAAATTTTTTTGGGGGGGAGCTGGGTTTCCAGCACTACGCATGCGTCGCCATCTTGTTTTCCGCCTTTTTTTGGGGGTGGATTTTTGGGAATTTTTTTCTATTGCACATGTGCGCGCCCACGAGGCATACCCACGAGATGCGGGAGGCAGCGAACTGGTGGCGAGGTAAGTTAGAACCTACCTCCTTATGCATTTTGTTTATTGACATTGATATTTCTGCCTACTTACATAATACTTAGCAGTGGGGTTTTCCAGGCCTCAGGAAATCAGTATCATGTTCAATTAGTATTCATTGTTCTGAGGAATCCTTTCTGGGATATGGGGAGAAATGTCTGCCAAAAAAATAAATAAATCTAAATCAGTATCATGATTTCATGATACTGATTAGATTTTTTTACAGGCATTTCTCCCCATGTCCCTGAGAGGGTCCTCAGAACAATAAATTGGAAGCAAAAATTTTCAGATTGCAGAATTTGCAAGATATAAAATTGGAGATTGGTGGATGCTTAAAGCTTCCTTGGAGATATTGATTGTTGGGAATAGTGTTGTCTCTATTTGGATCAGTCTCTCTTGTCTGCTTTGTTGCACTGCTTTGCAGGGCAAAGTAATATTACTTAATGTCACTTCTAGTCACCAGTAGGCAAAATGGATGGCATACAAGTCTAATAAATAAATGTAACATATGGTAAGTATTTTCCTCTTGTCATTTGGAGAACAATTAATAAGTGGAACAACTTACCTCCAGAAGTTGTGGGTGCTCCAACACTGGAAGTTTTTAAGAAGATGTTAGATAACCACTTATCTGAAGTGGTGTAGGGTTTCCTGCCTAGGCAGGGGGTTGGACTAGAAGACCTCCAAGGTCCAATCTTTGCTCTTCAGGATTTCATGACATTTGTTTGATACCACGATAGGGAAGATTTGGGATTGTGCTTAGATTTATTTATTTTTTCTATATTTTTCAGCCTAGGTAAGAACCGAAACTTAATTTTTAATTATTAACTTTTATTTCAAAAACTTATAGAATGAAGAGTTCAAATTTAAAGAAAAAAGGAAAGTAAAAATAATAAGTGATAAGAAATTAAAGAAAAAAAGATATAAAGTAATGGCTTCTGATTTTCTTTCCAACAATTATAAATTCACTTATATTTTATCATCTCCATTTCTGGTGGATTTTCACCCAAATTTTAACTAGCCAGAAGTGACCAGGGTTATTACTTGTAGGATTAGCAAGGCACTGCTACAAACAATATTTGTATCAAAAATAAATTATTATTCATTTATTGCTTCTATATTGCTTCTATATATTATTTATTATATATTTTATAAAAAATAATAAAGTCAAGGTACGGAACATACCTAATATTCTTTCTTCCACCTATTTTCCCCACAACAACCACCCTGTGAGATGGATTGAGCTGAGAAAGAAGGACTGGTCCAAAGTCACTCAACTGGTTTTCATGCCTAAAACAGGATTAGAACTCACCATCTCCTACTGATTGGCTCAAAGTCACCCAATCATCTTTCATACCTAAAGCAGGATTAGAACTCACTGTTCTCCTACTGATTGGCTCAAAGTCACCCAGCCATCTTTCATGCCTGAGGCGGGACTAGAACTCACCGTCTCCTGGTGATTGCTCCAAAGTCACTCAACCATCTTTCATGCCTGAGGCGGGACTAGAACTCACCGTCTCCTGGTGATTGGTCCAAAGTCACTCAACCATCTTTCATGCCTGAGGCAGGACTAGAACTCACCGTCTCCTAGTGATTGCTCCAAAGTCACTCAACCATCTTTCATGCCTGAGGCAGGACTAGAACTCACCGTCTCCTGGTGATTGGCCCAAAGTCATTCAATCATCTTTCATGCCTAAAGCAGGATTAGAACTCACAGTCTCCTAGTGATTGGCTCAAAGTCGCCCCCCCAGCTTTCATGTCTAAGGTGGGACTAGAACTCAGAGTTTCCTGGTTTTTCTAGCTGGGTGCCTTAACCATTAGACCAGGGGTGTCAAACTCAATTTCATTGAGGGTTGTGTTTGACCTTGTACTGGACCAAACAGATTCTCAGATTTTAAATCTCTTTTAAATCCAAAACAAACAGTTTTTATGATTGAATGCAATGCCTTTATTTATTCCCGAGAGGAACAGGCACTTAAAAGTGTAAATGACTGGCCACACTGATGCAGAATGATAATGCATTTTGCATTCCTTCTGTGACCGTATCTGGACAGGGAAAGCTCTGTCTGCACCATGCACAGAGTCCTCTTCCGGTACTTCCGAGGTGCAACTTGGAAATCTGATTAAAATATTTTAAAATGTCCCCTAAAGCGGGAACGACGGGAGGGTTTTATTTTGCTTTCGTTTTGTTTGTTTTTTAATCGGAGGATACCAATAAGGAGCCGAAGCGTTTCCAAAGCAAGGAACACACCATTACTTCGAAGGCTGAGCTAACAGTTCTTGCTTTCAGCCACGATGATGTGTGTGTGTGTGTGTGTGTGGAATAAATAATGCCTCCATTAATTTAGTGGCGTAATTTGCAAGCTCTGCGACGAATTAAAAAGGATGAAAATCGGAGCGTTACAATCCTCCATCTGCAGCTTGCCCACCAATCCCCATCGGGAAAAAGAGCCTGATTACTTTCTTACGCAGAAGCTGAGACCAGATTTGAACTGGTCACCTCCGTGATTCAGAGGAGGAAAGGAAATTACCGTATCTTCCGGCCTCATAAAAATTGCCTGGGGGAAATGCAAAGCACATCCGCAACACCACACACACGCGGCAGGCGGCCATCCGTGCAAGAGGAGTGGAGAATTTCCAAGCCAGCATCTTTGGATGAGATCGGCCCACCTCGATACAGACAGTCCTCGACTTACGACCACGGTCGAGCCCAAAATTTCTGTTGCTTAAGCGAGACAGCTGTTAAGCAATTTTTGTCCCGTTTTACGACCTTGAGCTTAAATGGACTGCGGGGGATGGTAGAGGAACGTTGTCACAATGGGTCGGACACGACTTCGCAACTAACAACAACCTGTCCTGCCACTGTTGTTAAGCGAACCGCTGCAGCTGTTAGCAGCACAGTTGTTAAGTGGCTTTGCTTGTCGGGAGGTCGCAAAAGGGGATCACGTGACCCCAGGGATGCTGCCACCGTCGTAAATGTGAACCAGAGTTGCCCAATGTCTGAATTTTGATCACGTGACCATGGTAGATGCTACAACGGTCATATGTGTGAAAAATGGTCATGTCATTTTTTTCCCATTGAGAATGTGATTGTAACTTCAGATGGTCGCTAAATGAACTGTTGTAAGTTGAGGACTACTTATATGTGGCTGGGGGGGGGGAAATGATCCAGGTTCATGTCTTAGAGAAGAAACCGCATGTACAGGTAGTCCTCGACTTACGTCCATCGGTTTAACAACCATTCAAATTTATAACCATGCTGAAAAAAAGTGACTTAGGACCGGTCCTCATACTTACAACCATCACAATGTCGCCATGGTCACGTGATCAAAATGTGTGTGATGGTTGCAGGATCCTGGGGTCACATGATCTCCATTTGGGACCTTCCCAGCCAGCTTCTAGCGAGCAAAGTCAATGGGGGAAGCTGGACTCACTTAATGACCTTGGCAAAATAGGTCATTAAACCAGGTGCAACTCACTCAATGACCCCCTGACTTAGCGACAGTCCCAACCGTGGTCATAAATCAAGGACTATCCGTAGAGAAACTCAAGAGCCCCGAAGGTATATTTCTTTTAAAAAAAGAAAAAGCCAATTCCCAGAAGCAACATCTATGGCCAATTAAAACTCTACTGCCAACGGTTGACAACTTTGCTAAAGGCTGGGAATAACCATTTAACGGTGCAATTTTACTATCTTTCTAACCCCGCAGTTAAATTCATGCAGGATGAAAAATTGAGAAAGCTCAATTCTAACCTTCTGATTTATTGACTCGGTGGACGGAGAAGGGATATCAGTTAACAGTAAAAAAATGTCAACAACTGATCTCAAGCAGATGATGCTAAAAGTACAAAGGTCTCCAAAGTTAAAAATAGACAATGAAAACCAACATTTCCTTTCCTGATTTTGCTTCCTTATTTTCGATTTGCATTTTCATCCACCCCCTTCTTTTTTTTTTGAATCTCCTGGGGGGAAAGAAAAATAATATTCTTTCCAGATTTATATCTGCCGTTGTATATATTCCTATAATTATAATTTATCACCTTTCCAAGGCAGCTGCAAGCACAGAACTGGTCTTTGGATTGAATGGGCCCCTTCAGGGGCTTCATAGTGAAGAAGCAACTGTGCTGTTTTGGTTGTGTAATTTGGGTGCTTTATTACTCTTGACAGCGATTCAATTATTTCTTTCTTTCTTGCAGAGTTTGTCAAGGGTTTCCCAGGCACCCCAGATCTTGCACAACTATGCAGGTATTCCTCGACTTACAACCATTCAGTGAATAACTTTGTCGCTTGTATCATTACCATTTATATTGACTGTTTCCTAATATGATCTGATTGCTTATTTGTACCCTGTGACTATCACTAAGTGTTGCACCTTATGATTCCTGACGAATGTGTCTTGTATTTTTATGTACACTGAGAGCACATGCACCAAAGACAAATTCCTTGTGTGTCCAATCACACTTG
>JANHFT010000196.1:104825-117956 GCA_032467955.1 Pseudoxenodon macrops | reverse complement strand
TTCTTATTGATATTGTTTCCTGATTGCTTATTTGTACCCTATGAGTATCATTACGTGTTGCACCTTATCATTCTTGATGAATGTATCTTGTATTTTTATGTACACTGAGAGCACATGCACCAAAGATAAATCCCTTGTGTGTCCAATCACACTTGGCCAATAAAGAATTCTATTCTATTCTATTCTATTCTAATTATACAATATATATATATTTAGCTGAAATGACACTGAAATGATTGAGGCCCCCTGAAGCTGAGCCAAGATGTTTTGAACCTCTGAGGCAGGTCAACCCAAGTGTTCAAATGGAATATCCTTGGAGAAGAATTTGGAGAGTATCTCATGCACGTTAAAAAGATACCAGAAGTGAATCTTACAGAATATAAAATAAAATTCAGGAAAAATCTAATAAGAAAAGGCTTTCTGAGGAATTTAAGTTCTTGACTATATACAGTATATTGTGTACCAAACCGGCATAATAATTGTTTTTATTTATTTTTTAATCCAAGTTTTGAACTTTTTTTTTAATCTGAAAAAGGTGGACTGCAATAGTTCCTAGTAGGGTTCACCTTACTTTTCAAGCTATAATTTTCTTAATCATAATTTGTTGAATAAACTATGAATCTAGGAGCTCATACAAAATAAAGGTACAACTACACAAGGAATGCAAAGTGTAATGCCTGATTCATATTGACCTCCTAAACCATTAAACATTAAAAATTGCATTTTGGTTTAATACAATGTAAATACAGTCAATGAAAATAGGTTCTACGTGCAGTATTTCTAATTACTAGTAGTGATAAAATGAACAAAATATAAACAAAGTAATGAATTGGACCTGAAAACGGAACCAAATCTAGTGAGGTTAATGAAGAAATATACACTGCATCTTACCAGGACCTCTTCTGGATTGTTCTGGCAGGCTAGGGTTGGTTTTAATCTAATTTAAAAAAAAAATTGAATGTAGTCCCAGATACAATGAATCGCAGCAATGTCCTCATTTTTGCACCAACTGCCAAAACTGGAGATTCACATATGACATTTTAACTGACGAGTGCAATTCCTAAATATTATATACAAATGATAACTAAACTTGTATCTTTAGCTAAATGCAAACACTGCTAAACACGCACCATAATATCAGAATTGGAAATTCAAATGAAAAGAGTTGAGATTTAGAGCAAATATAGGTGGTACACTTTCATTTTTTAACATTAACATTTTTTAACAAAGATACACTAATTTTCTAGACAACCTAATGTATAACACCTAAAAAGAGACCACATTATAAAAAAAACTGAAGTGTTTGCTTAAATAAATTGTAAAACAAAGGAAAGGGAAAGTGTAAATGTTGTTTTAAGTAAGGTATTTTTTTCTGTTTTCTTTCTTACTTTTTGGGCGGTTTGTGTGCAAAAGTAAATTTATGTTCTGTTGATTGGTACTTTGGTATTTGGCAAGACTATAAATAGAACTTCTGTGTTAGACATGACCAGGGGGAGAATATAACATAAATAAAATATTAACCTAATTAAGGAGTATTTTCTTCTTACTTTAGGAATGTTGTAAGGTCTTACACATAAGTGCAAAAACCTCTTAAAATAGCTATTTTTGAAGAAAGGGAGAAATGCTGAGATTTTCAGAACAGAAAAATCACGCTTCTTGTGATCTGTTGAATGCCAGAAACATTACAAAAAGACTGAATTATTGGCTTCATTGTGAATATTGTTTTTATATATCAGCAAGTTGCTTGTGCATTGCTATACATGTAGAAAGTCATAGAGTTATTAATATTGCTAAAACAAAGAAAGATATAAAGGCCTGACCAGTTCCTGGGAATCCAAACCAGTCACACCCGCAACAAGTCACAATAATACCAAAATGCTGACACGCTTATGATGATGGCATGATAGAAATGCATCACCTATAGCGTTCCATCTTGACATTTGTTCCAAGTACATAAGTCATGGTATTTGCAACAAAACACACCTTTGATCTCTCTTGCAATGTCCATGATCCCATCTAAGCCTCCCAGTTTTCTCTCAAAGAAAGTCATCACTATTAAAATAACTGTAGACTATTGGTCAAAATGAGGTACCATAGTATATTCAATCTCATTACTTCAAACACACCGATGATGATGACGTGTTTTCTAAAAATGAAAAGTAACACAAGTGATGATTCTATTGCAACTATATTGAATTTAACAAAATGTGATTTTTAAAAATCAACTAAAAGAGAAAAATAAGAATAGGAACATAATTTACATCCTGCAACAATATCTTTAATATCAACTCCCTATTCCAGGTTTTTGAAAGATGTGATGGATAAAAAAAATGGCAAATTTATCCTAAACATCTGGCTTACTGTGCAATGAAACACAATAAGAAAAAATAACAATAAAGCCAGAATTGAGAAGATAGCAACAGACAGTAAATATTGTTTCAGCAAAGAAGTTGAAGAAACAGTGAACCACTTAAAATCTGTAGAGATTCTCAGTCATCCAGGTCATGGTTGTCCCAAAGGTTCTTTTTCAGAAAGCAACTGGACTTTCTTGTTTTTTTCTTTTGAAGACTTAGTTAGCAGCTGGAAGATCTCACAGACTGACTACAAACAACAGCACCACAAAATAGCAACAATGGTGCTCTGGAAGATCTGCAAGAAATGTCATTTGCCTGCAAACAAGAACTGGTAGGACCACAACATATCACTAAGGAATCGAAAATGAACAAGCCAGAGTGCTCTAAGACTTAAAATTCAAATGGACAATTACCTGCCACATAACACACCAGGCTTAACTATTGATTAAGGAGAAACAAAGAAGTTTGAATAGTGAATAGTACTTGGACAGAACAAAAGAGAAAGAACTGGAGAAAAATCACAAAATGCAAAAACCTGCAAACAGAAGTAGAATGACTATGGCAAGAAATAAAGATGGTAACAATAAAGATAGGCACCTTGAGTGCAATCCCAAAACATCTGGAGCACCATTTGAACATCATTGTCAATGACAAAGTCACCATCAGTCAATTGCAAAAGGCAGCTTTACTTGAAACAGCTTACATCTGACAACAATACTTTGAACACATCGGACAATAACATTTACCTATGCTAGGTCCAGCTTTACTTGGCACAGCTTACATTCTGTATTTATATCTTTGACATTATATAACCTCTTGTATAATACCTTTTAACTCCAGTTTTATGAGGAGATTTATCCAGTGTAATGAAGCTTGCCGTTATGAAAGTTCCTAATATCAAAAAGCAGTTAACAAGCAATTTTCAGGAATGATTAAGAAAGGAAGTATGCAAAGATTGCATCCATAAATGTACCAGCTGTGGCTTGAGCAAAGATGGTGTTCCCTCAGCCTCCAGAGCTCTAAAACCCTCTGGAGACAGCTATCTTACAGTGTCCTCATAGGAAGTTGCTGTACGGAGCACTTGTGGGCGATCCTGAGTCTTGTCTGGAGAAGAATTTTGAGAAGCTGATCCATTCTCTGGCTCCTCATTCTGCCACAGATTTCATTTCATTTTCAGTGGAGTCATCTTCAGTTTACCATTACTTCCCATCCAGTAATTTTTCAGATATGGTTATCCCCCAACTGCATCAAACATGCATTAGAACAGGGGGGTCAAACTCGTGGCATCACATTGTCATCTCATGACATGACAAAATTGCAACTTTTTCCCCCTTCGCTAAAACGGGGGTGGGGATGGCTAGCGCATGATGCATCCGGCCCTTGAGACGCGAGTTTGACACCCTTGCACTAGAAGAACAGGCCAAATGAAAAAATGCTGTAATTGAGCAGAACACTAAAGCTGTTAACTGATTATGTAGGTATGTCACAAGACATCTGCGTGCATAAAGTATTAGGCAAATTGAAACCTGGTCTTCATCCAATATCCAATTTAACTAACCTTGCTTTAATTCTGGGGACAGGACAAACAGTTCTACTGCATTTGAGGGTAGTTTACAGACTGTTCTTTTGTGACAACAGACAAGGATAAAAGCTACAATATTTGCCACAAGATGGTTATTTCATTCTGTCCCATTGAAAGACATCACTGTCAACAATCCTTACCTAAGTAGTGTGTCTGATATATTATTTTATACTTCCTGTGTAGATGACAACTCCCAACCTTTTAATGTATTGGTGTATAGCAAGTCTTGAAAAGAAGCAGATCCCATCTCCGATCTAAAATTCCAGAATGAAATTAAAGTTCTCCCCTTCAATTTAGAAAGACAGTGCTAGAGACTGTTAGAGAACCACTTTAATCCGGTTCCCCCTAAATTATCAAGAATATGAGCCTTTGAATAGAATAGCAGGCTTCATCCACTTGTTCTTGTACTATTAGTCCTATGTTAATGCACATTACATTCTTTAACTATTTTCACTTTTGTTGGCTTTCATAGGATACATGGATTTCCATATTTTAAAGAAACAGGCACACAACATCCTCTGACCTAGGACATGGCGCAAAAATCTTCATAGGAGTGGCCTTTGTCTGCAGCCTTATCTCTTCTCCATCCACCACTTTTACAGTGTCTTAATTTCCACTGTTGAAGTATCTGAAAACTGAAAATGAAGCTGTATTGATGAGACGAAGCAACAGAAGTTCATCAACAGAAGGAACAGGTTCTAAACTCATACACTAACATAATCACTCACAGAATAACAGAAACAAGCTGCTCTAAATTATGTGATTATAGGCTTAAGAACAGACCAGGTATTTCTTTCTAATATGCTATATTTGAAAATGTATGAATAATATTTTATACTGTTAGGTCTGCTGAATATAGCTAAATATACTCCCAAATTGTGCTAGGGCTTTCAAGTAAAAACAGAGGTTGGGGTGTCACCAAGATATGCTATGTCTGTGTTATATGATCATATTATAACATTGAGGTTTGAAACCTGAAAACAACCATAAGAGCTTTAATAAGGTAGTCCTTAACTTACAACAATTGAGCTCAAAATTTCTGTTGTTAAGCAAGGCATTTGTTCAGTGAATCTTGCCCCATTTCATGATCTTTTTTTTTTTGGCCACAGTTGTCAAGTAAATCACTTAAGTGAATCTGACTTTCCAAATGACTTTGCTTGTCATAAGGTTACAAAAAGTGATCTCATGACCCTGGGACAGTCATAAATATGAACCAGTTACCAAGCATCAAAATTTTGATCACGTAACCCTGGGGATGTTGCAATGGTAGTAAGTGTGGAAAATGGTCATAAACCATTTTTTCCAGGGTCATTGTAACTTAGAATGGTCACTAAATGTTCTAAGTCGAGGATTACCCCTTGTGTTCTCTAATTTTCACCAATTCTTTGTACTTTCTACCCTGAGCAGCCAATAGCTATCACTTACTTAAGATTATCAAGATTTATAAAAAGCAAAATTTAAAGGTAAAAGCTGCCTTAAATCCAGCTCAGTCTCTGATAGTTCTCCATGTGACTTTCTTTTCATCCATATGGAGACAGCTGCTATTGCTTCCTTCCATTATTTTAACATCCCATCTATCCTGTAAATCAGGAGCTTTCTGTGGTCTTTCATCCAAATACTATCCACCTGTACTGGATCCAGCCAGGACAGCTAGGCCCTGCCATCTGCTAGAGTATAAAAGCCAAGAGACGTATGAATTTCTCTGATTATGTTTCTCTAACAACAATAGTGGATACACACACACACTACATACACACAAAAGATACTGGATCTGCCAACATTTGTCTCTAAATTGGGGTGTGGAATCACCTGTTTTAAGATGCTTTCTCTCATGTGAAATTAGTTTGCACCAAATTTAAATTGCACTCAGTCATCTGCTAAAGAGCAATTATTTTAAAGTGGGGTGGGTGGGCAAAGAGGAAGTTTCATTGTTTACTAGGAATAATTGTGAAGCGATTGGGAGGAAATTTGAAGGAAAAAAAACCGCACCCTTATTTGTTTTTATTTTACAAAAGTTGTTGACCTGAATGTATAGTTTTATAAACATGCACATCGTAGATGACCATTGCCAATAGCGTAAATCAGAAACAGCTTTAAAGATTCTTGTGACCCATAAGAGGGTTAAGATGTAGCTAAGTTGTCATTGTGCACAGGTGTGTGTAGTCATACTGAGATTTAAATTAATGTGGAGCTATTTAAATCACAATTTCATTTCTATCCAGATTTGCATTTGTAACATGGATAAGTACCTACAGCTGACTATAATGCTTCTGCTTAATGGCCCTTCTCTATAAAAAAGAAAAGAAGAGAGAGAGAGAGAGAGAGAAGAGGGGGAAGAGGGGGAAAAAGAGAATAATTCCAGGGGGAATTCCAGGGGGAAAATACATTGTGTTCAACAAAAAAATAAAAATGCTTAGCCTGATTATGGAGATTGCTGTTAGCTTATAGTTTTGAAAACTTTGAACCTTATTTTCATGTATGCCAAGATGCTAGTTTAGGGTAGTCTTTAGAGGTAGGGAGTGACTGTCCAAACTGCCAAGTCCAGATTTTGTTACCCTTATTTGCTGAGATTATTATTGGCAGCAGATGCTGGCAATTGAAACTGGAACTCTTTCTAGGCAAAAACAGTTGACAGCAATTATCAGTTAACCAGTCTTTCTTTGGCAATCCTCTTGTTAAGCTAAGGCATCATTTTCTAAACTATGGTTTGCTGCAAAGCTGGGTTCATATACTCTAAACCATTTCGTATAAGTTATAAATCACAATGCTGGATTCATAGAAAATGACTGAGGCTTATTCTTGAAAACTCCAAAGACATCTCTATATGTATCTTTGCACATATACATGCAAATACACTTACATGGACTCAGTAAAAACTACTGATAAAAATATGAAATGTGCATTGTGGCCATTTCTATTTGTGTTGCAATGTCAGTTACAAGTATGTAATTCATAGTGTGTGTGTCATAATATTATAATGTAAATTTCATTATCCTCCCCCTCCCCCTTCACCAATTACTTCAAGACCTATTAGAAGGACAATAATGGGCAGGAGACTGTTTTGCTTACAAAGAGAAGATGAATATATTAAACCAGTAGTGTATTTGTCAACCTCAGTAACTTTAAGATGTATGGCAGGGGTGTCAAACTCACAGCCCAGATGCATCATGCACTGGCCACGCCCACCCCCATTTTAGTGAAGGGAAAGTCACTATATGTCATGTGATGACATGAGTTTGACATCCCTGATGGATGGGCTTCAACTCCCAGATTGGCATGGCATCACAAATTTCTGAGAGTTAAAGTCCACACATCTTAAAGTTGCTGAGTTTTAGAAGCACTGCCCTAAATTATATTATTTATAATTGTATAACAACCACAAACAGAAATAGATCTGAATGAAGAAAAATGAATGAAAGGAAGATAATGCAAAACCTGACTGAAATCAAACTTACAATTAAGCAAAAAAAATTAAAATGGAATCTAATATCTATATCATGAAAGGGAAGCAGTAGGGAGAAAAAAGAAAACAACAAAAAGTTTGAAAAATGAATAAAAGGGGGATCAAATGAGAAATGTGTTCATGGAAATTGTTCATATTTTTCAGAAGTGAATTCCAGATAGCATCTTTCTTTTTCTCAGCATTCTTTAAATCTGGGATGTGGAACTTGTAGCCTATTAGAAGTTGCTCAACCCCACCTTCAAGCAACATCTGGAAATCATAGACTTTTCAATCAGGCTTTGACAGGTATCTTGCCCGTTACAATATGAAGCCTATAAGCTCCCCATAGCCTTTTAGCCATTTGGTCTTCCTGTGTCAGATCACAATACAAGCAGTTAAATACTACTTTCTATGACACATTCCATTCTGCACAAAGTTCCTTCTAACACTGGGAAGATATAACAGTAGGGGGTGGGGTGGAATATTGCATTTTATATAAATACGTCTTGTCTATCCCAAAATACACTCCAGTACTGATGAATTACTTGCAATAATACAATTCTTAAAGCAAGAAAAGGCAGGGTCTGAATTGAGACACTACTTTCTAAGCAGAGTAAAAACACTTTTATTCATTTTAATTATAGCTCATTTTTTTCCCTTTAAAAATTCATCATGGCTTGGGGCTCCTAAATAGGACAGTCTCTTTATTTATCTAGAATGAGAAAGGGTTGCAATTTAACCAAGCAGCAGGAGAACACTAGAACAGTCTAGCTACTTGTAATGAAACCTGAATGGGTACAGAATGGATAATTTGAGATAACCCATCTTGTCTAGGTTTGAAATCTTCTGCAAAGCTGCACATTCAATATTCTTAGGGAAATCAGTTGTACTACCAAGAGCACAGTGCTGCTCTGGCAACATCATCAAATACCTTTGGCACTTATGGGAGAAATGGGGAGGGCTTATAAACATCTGTGATTGATAAGTCTGCCCTTAAATCACAACTGCAATCAGAATACCATTTGTATTCTGGAGAAATGTCTCTCTCTGTTTGTGTTTAAACATGCCGTTTATCTAGAAAAACAAATCCCTTAAAAAAAGAGATGTAGCACGATCTAAAATATTTCTCTTTTAAAGTCAGATGTAATGCCTTAGAAACAGATATAATATTATAGTCTGCTTTTCTTCCCCCCACACCCAAAATCATGTTTGATTTGGTTAATCTAGGTTGAACAGTAGATTAACCGTGGAAGCTCTTTTAAGTAAAAACACTTCGGTATTAATGAGATCACGTCCAATTCAACTTTAAAAAGAAAGGAATATTATGAAAAATCATGTTCTCTCTTTTGGTATTATTCAAATGAATGGGCACCAGCACAAAGAGACGGTATAAATGATGGTGGGTTTTTTCCCTCTTTAATTGACTTGGATTTTGCTCATTTACAGCAGGTTATGTTTTCTTACAGTAGAAGGTTTCGTCCTTAGTAAAATCATTCCATTCACTAATGAGATCTATCTCAATATAACAGGAAGACAGCTTTTAAAACTCCCACTGTTTCTCCCCATTCATTTGAACAGAAGCAAAGGGACATCTTTTAAAGTTTATCAGTCAGATTTCACTGAATCTCATTAAGAAATGATTTTATTCAAGCCACAACCCAGATTAAATCTGATACATAAGGCATGCTTTCCTACTGCCATAGTACTGTTAGTGGCAGAATTCCCACACATTCATTTTCAAAAGGATGGCAAGAAAGGAGGCTTCTGATTAGGGGCAAATCCTGATCAGGGAAAGTTTTTTCTCCTTTGTATGTTCACGATGATCACCTCTCACATAGCCTCCACTTTTTGTAAAGTAATAAAGAAATACATAACTTGCATAACAGAAGATGTATAGAGAAGGGACAATGCTTTTCAGGTGCCTTTGGTCAAATATTTCATACTAGGATTGCACTGTCATTCCTTCATATGCAATCAAGGCTGTTTGCAGGCAGGGTCAAAAAAGTCAAGATGGCTGCACTGCACAATTGAAGCATGACGAACATAAAAAGGGGGTGGGGACTTTAACTGGTAACCACTGACATTCTGACCATTTTGACACCCGCTGAAGATTTCCCTGTTTACAATACATGCTATGTTAACCAATTTTCATCTATGGTTTTATCTACCTCTTTGCCTGCAGAGGCAATGACTTTAGTTATTCCTGTATTGATTTAGCTCTCCCATTTAGTCAATTATCAGAAAAGATTGCTCGGTCAAGAAATACAACAAGAACTATCTTGAAACTATCAAAAATCAACAGTACGATATAGAAAAGATCATGGAGTCCTATGACAGAAATTTAAACACAATCACATACCTTGCTGGTGATATTAGAAGCAGAAAAATGAGCATTGGAAGTTTGGGGGATTTTAAATTAAGTAAGGTTATATAATTTTGTGGTTTTTACAGTGTAATCCCATTGTGTATATAAGACCTTCTATCAAAATGCTGTATTGATAGATAATATAAATGTTGTAATGTAATTTTATTGTCCCAAGTCTGCTTCTACCATAATATTCCCACAATGAATCTTGAGGAAAATAAGGAGTGTGGCCTTTGATAACCATTTCTATTGTAGAAAAGCAAACAGGGAAGGAAGGATTTCAAAAATGTGGCAATGTCATCTACTTTTCATCTGTAATACATTTCAATCTTTTCTTCTTCTTTTGAACTGCTTTCTCCACTGTGGAGTTCTAGTCATGATTTTGATAAGAGAAACATATATTGGGATTTCTGTAGGAAACAGTTTATAACAACACAACAACAACAACAACAACAACAATCATAATCCCCCAGTGAAAGACTCCATTGACATGGTTGTAGGGCTTGCATGTTCTGAAGACGACGAGAGCTATACCAGAGATATGACAATTCTGAACAAATCTTATCAAAAAAGCGTGTCTCCCATAAACAATATGGTGAAATGTAATTTACAGAAATCCATACTGAATTGGTTGTCACTCAGGTCAACAAAGAACATGTTGAGTTCCTGGATATTTGGTGAGAAATGGGCTACATGGCTCAGGACAGTTGATTGAGCAATTCAGGCAGCAGTTGCTAGATTACTGGAAGAAATGTTATTGAAAATATACAAAGACTAAAAACAAACAAGGTATTTGATTTCCAAAAATGTTCAGACATCCTCTTGTTGTTGGACTTTATTTGTAATAACCTGAGGAACCATCTTTCCCCGGTTGTTTCTAACCATCCATTCTGGTCTGGCAGGATGAGTTAGAATTACCACAAAACATGTCTCTCTCTCTCTCTCTCTTTCCTTCTCTCTCTCTCTCTCTAATATTCTTTTATTGCTGCCTTCTATCATGTGTATATTCTTCCTTTAAAAAGTCTGATGGAGTACTTTTTCTCCTTATTTTTAAGACAGCTTTTGTCTAAACTACTATTTATCATTCATCTCAATTGCCTTTAATATCCAGAATAGTTAATTCAGTTTATTTGTATTTTTACAAATGCTTTATTGTGTCTACTATTTTTATATTGCTATATGATGATTGACCAAAATAAAATATTTCTCTCTTTCCTTCCCAGAAGCATTTGCCCTCACTGTAACTACCTGCAAGGAAGTAACCATCAATTAGCCACCTTAATTCAGAGTTGAGCAGGCACTTCATTAAGCATGGTCATCTGCCTCCTTGAGATGCAAAGTCCTCAAATTACTTTGATGATTCTTATTCCTCTGAATCAATCAATATAGGGTAATATTAGTACAAGACAGCATTGTAAACAAACTTTATTTTCTGCATAATTATAGGTAACTATTTTAATAAACCTTTCCATTGACTTGTGCTTTAACTGGAAATTAGTTCAGATTTGAAGAAAAGCAAAGTGTTTTGCCATTCTCCTGGTCAAAAAAAAATGCAGGATTTTTTTCTCCAAAAGCAGTGACAATAAACTGACCATAATCTAAAATCAGTTTATAGAGTCCTGCCTATTTTCATGGGATCCTAATTCCTAATCAATCCCTTCCTGTGGGAACTCCATATATCTTTGTGGAATTCAGACTTATGCTTAATAATGAAATATTATGTGGTGGCGCAGTGGATAGAGTGCACTACTGCAAGCTACATCTGCTGACTGCCAAGTGCCTGCAGTTTGACAGTTCAAATCTCACCAGGCTCAAGGTTGACTCAGCCTTCCATCCTTCCCAGGTGGGTAAAAACAAGGACCAAGATTGTTTTGGGGGCAATATACTGACTCTATAAACTGCTTAGAGAGGGCTGTAAAGCACTGCAAAGCAGTATATAAATATAAGTGCTATTGCTATATGTAGGAAATATTTTAATTACCACTTTTATCTCAGCTAAATGCACAACTTTTATTTCAAAACTCAATAGTAACTGATATGCTTATGTTTTACACTCTTATCATGATAATGAAAAGAGTATTTTCTGAACTAGCAGGATCCAGGAAGACTATAAGAGAAACTGGAATTGGATGCTTTCACATCTCTGCTGGTGACAACTTGATTTAAAGGGCACCTGGGTAGTTAACTGTTGAACATTAGTGGCATGCTTTTTTTTGGGGGGGGGTGTTGTATATTTGAGAAACTGGAATTCAGTTGATGGATAAACCCCTCAACAGCTTTGGAAAATATCCCTGGGTCCATCAGCACTCTCTTGGAAAAGTCATGAATCCATTTGAATAGTTAAATATATCAGTAACTTTGCCCAAAATGCCTTTTTCTTTGACAGTCATGGCTAGCATAATCACTGAACATAAATATTTTTCTATCTGCTTTTCCTCCAGGAGCTTAAATTGATGTATTTAGCACTGTTCCTATTTTCTCCAAAGGAAAATGTCTTTGTGAGTTGTTCGGCTGAGAAATAGGACTGGGCCCAAATCTCCCACTTTAGCTTCCATGGCTGAAGATGGATTTGAGCCTGATTCTTTCTGGTCCTTCTGTAACAATTTAAGCATATCACCCTGGAAAGAATATATTAGTTCTATACAAAAACAGATTGACTTTTCATGACATCACTTCACACTGCTAAGAAATTTGACAGACTTCCAGTTATGTCAGTAGAGGTTGGATTAAAACCTAGTCACAAGGCTGTGAGACAAATGTGTGATGTAGCTCTCAATAGACGAGCCTTGGCAAAATGAATC
This sequence comes from Pseudoxenodon macrops, assembly GCA_032467955.1. NCBI lineage: Eukaryota > Metazoa > Chordata > Lepidosauria > Squamata > Pseudoxenodontidae > Pseudoxenodon > Pseudoxenodon macrops. Next base: position 105,412 of record JANHFT010000196.1, on the reverse strand, counting down.
TATTAATGGGAGGGAATGTACAGCCATTGTTCCTGTTCATATCACAACATACTAAATGCTGGAATTGTTTTAAAAAAAGAATAAAGACCTATGCTAATATTCTCTATATGAGTTTGTGCTCTAGAATAGAAATATTGGCTCTGCCTTTAATAAAACGATCCCTTAACAAAAATAACAAATGAAGGAAAACCTCAAATGAGTCTCAGAGCTACAGTTAAATATGGTCTATGGCAAAAATGATTTGTCTGCTAAGGCTGTGTTGCAAAAAAAAAGGAAGGAAGAAAGGAAGGGAGGGAGGGAGGAAGGAAGGGAAGGAAGGAAGGAAGGAAGTTACATATATAACTATTTGCTTTATAGTCAACAGGGATTCTTGATCCAGAAATGGCTATTACATGGCACACAAGTTAGGACTAAGCAATGGACATCCTGGTTATTCTTATTTTCCTGCTGTAAAGCTTAAGCCTGTTCCTACTCAATTCCAATCCAGATAATTATCAGGTGTTTGCTCATCTTTTATAAAACAATATAAGTAGAAAAAGTAGTGTTCTCTCTCTCTCTCTCTCTCTCTCTCTCTCTCTCTCTCTCTC
>JANHFT010000196.1:81734-100981 GCA_032467955.1 Pseudoxenodon macrops | reverse complement strand
CTATTCTATTCTATTCTATTCTATTCTATTCTATTCTATTCTATTCTATTCTATTCTATTCCATTCCATTCTATTCTTACACACAGTCCATTGTCTTAATAATTACATCTCATATCCAGTATCACAGCAGAGGAGCAGCCCTGTCCTGATAAGCATCTAATGAACCTTAAGTAATTGATTATTTCTAGCTTTATTCTAAAAGTGATTTTTTAAAGTCATACATTGGAAAACAAAGAAATATATTTGAATGCCTTAATTAAGCATGGATTATACGTAGCTGCATCTTGGCAATATCAAATTTACTTGATTGAAAACACATGGGAATCAATTGATCAGGCAATCACTACTTGGTGGTAGATAACCTGTACCAAAACAATCTGTCAAGCCTTTTATACTGTGTTCTCTGATTTGCAAAGGGGACACGATTAACTTCTCTGTTTCAAGCAGTCAAATTCCTTACGGTGATCTGCTCATGAAATAAATGCAGATACATTCCAATCCAGTTGCAATGATGAGTATTTCCTTGTAACAGCCAGTGGTTCCAGGTGCAGATTTTCACTTTTATTTGAATGACACAATGCAAATGAAGTAAGCAAGATGGGATTTTCTACAATGATCATGAAAATAATGAATTCAGAGCACGGAAATCTTTCCTGCCACATCAGGACGATAGTTTTGGTTTAAAGTAAGAATGCCAAACAACTCTAGAATTTAGCAGTCAAATGTATTCCTTTAAAAACAAAACAAAACCTCTGTCTAGTATTCTTGGCTGGAACAAAAATCTTTATAGCCTGTTTAGCTGATACTTATGGTTACTACAGTCTTGTGATTTAATTTCTACCTGACAATTTAAAATTAGAAGTATGATGGGAAATGTTTGACTATCCTTATGACAACGTTATACAGTATTCAAGATTGTCTTTCATGATAAGTGAGCATGGGGAGATATGTTAGCAGCCTACAGATATATAAAGGGAGTGATATAGAAAAGGGAGTTGACTTATTCTGTTTTGACCCAGAAGGCAGGAGCAGAACCAATGGATTAAAAGGGCAGGTAGATTTCAGTTAGATATTAGGAGGAATTATCTAACAGTTATAGTTGTCAACCAATGGAATGCACTGCCTCTAGAAGCGGTGTGTTGCATTCACTGGATAGACACCTGACCAAAATATCATAAAGATCCTGCATTGCACAAGGAGTTGCATTAGGTGATCACTGAGGTACTTGTATAATTTTATTATATCTAACATCTCCATACAGCCAAGGGCAAAAATCCAGAAATCTGGATTTAGGTATAATTGAGATATCTAAAAGGCAATCATTGAAGTTTACTTCAGCCAAAGCTATGTTGTTAGGTAATGCCATAGGACAGTGATGGCTAGCCTTTTTGTCATCGTGCAATGCAATGCATGTGTGACCCCTCCCTGTGATCCCCCCACTCCTCGTGTATGTGCATGCGAACCCCCGTGCTCCCCCAAGACCCCATACATGTATGCGCAACCCCTGCCCCCTGCACATGCACGGCAGAGACCCAAATATCAGCTGGACAGCAGGAGGCGCTCATGCATACGTGATAGAGCTGAGCTGGGGTGACAGCTCACATGACATCAGAGAGCATGCTGTGTGCCACCTCTGGCATACAGCCATAAGTTCGCCATCATGGCCATAGGATAATGCCATTAGATAATAGCCATGGGAATGTGAACTGACCTTTTCAAATGGGTTTAGATTCCCATTTGAGATCAATTTTTGTAAATGCTACAGGTAACATTTCTGGGTGAATGGCTGGAAGGGACAAGATCGTCACCGATATGACAATCTTCTTATTTTTAGTAACTAATGTAGAAGAATTTTTTACTATTGATTTGGGCCTGGCTTTACATTGTTTAGTTTAATATGCTTGATTTGGAAACTGTTCTGGAGGCCACTGATTAAAAAGGGAAGTATATAATATTTTTAAATCTTTATTATTTAATTAACACCACCACTTAAAATTCATAATAGCCATAGAATTTGGGTCTTTTCCTTTCCTCTTCTTCCTTATTCTAACTACTGCCCCTGTTCCCAATTCTACTCCAGACATTGTTCCGAAATTGAACAAAATGATTTGAAGGCATATAAAAGTTGCTTTTACAGGAATGGGGGAATTGCTGTTCTCTTTTGATTTATAAAATTGGTACTGTCAAAAGGATTTAAAAAAAAAACCATAATTGGACTACACCATACCTTCCATTGCAAAGTTTAAATGCTTACCTGAAAAGGGAAGAGGATTTATTCTTGAAAGAATATTGTGTCTCCATTTAAAAGCACTGAGCTATGTCATGAGTGTTCCACATTCCTTTTTCAGTCCAGTATGCTTCATCAGCTTGAGTTTATGTAGAAACTTTCTTGACATTCCTCTAGATCCAGTGGAAAGGAAGACTGATGATAAACAGAATAACTATTGATCTGACTATGTCTTAAGTTGAAGTCACATAACTTATGTTTATGACTGGCAATCAATAAATACAGGAAGATTTACCTGAAAGGTTCAAATTTTACTGAAAATGCTCAGGAAAAAGTCTTCTGATGTAGAGTAAGAATCATGAACATATGTATTTTTGAAGTCTTTCTTGATCTACTAACAGGAAAAAAATAAAGTGAGAACAGTTTGAAATCATTATGGTCAGAGAAATTAATCTGTTTTTTTAAAAATAGTTCTTCAAAACGAAGAAAGAAAATTGACTTTAACCACTCTGTTAAAAAATAGTAAATTCTCCTAGGCATACTATATTATCATATATTTATTTGGTTCATGAGAAAGTCAAGGTGTGTGTATAAATATCCTCTCTATTATGGTAAATCATTTTTTTCCACAATTTTCATCCTTCCTGGCTTCTTGCCATTCACTTCAATCCTAAAGGAACACTTAAGTTAGGGCGTTTACAGTAGTGATTCTACTGTCACTGTTAATAAGAAGTCCTGCCCTTAACAAGGAAATTATTATTTTCCAAAGAAATTTGGGGGAACTCATTCATATAATTTCTCTACTCGCAAATCTGGTAGAAAATTTTGACAGGTTGTTTGTATCCAATTCCAGTTTGAAGCAATCTGTCTAAAACGCTTTATAGGTGTTAGTAACTGTTGTAATAGATACAAGAAAAGTCTACTTTGAGAAGTATTATACTGTTTCTGACTTCATGAACACACCCATGCACTTTTCTTCAAGGCAATATAGAAGCATTTTGCTATCTTCCAGCAAGTTTGCTTATTTATTTCTTTTGTATGATTTCCAAATCTAGTCTATAGCCCTGAGGTTCTCTCTGTAACTTCTGAGCTTAGGCAAGGCTTGCCAGTTAACCCAAATTTTTAATGAGAGCTTTTTCTAAGAAAAGTTACAGAAATTCCCCTGAATCAAAGGAAGGTCTTAGCTACTGGCAATTCCTCTAAGAAAGAGTCAAGACTCTCCCAGTTCCTATAAATGGGTCATTGTATTGCTTGCTTTGAAATGGAAGAGGATCGTAACATCCATAGATTTTGTCTATGTATACTGTAATGCTTCAGAAAACAGTAGCTCACTACGTTCACATGATGGGTTAAGCCATACTGTGGTTTTGTTTCCTTGTTCTGATTTATTAAGATGGGTGAATCTACCTAGCACAATATATCTTGTGATCTTGGTCATTATGGGTTATTTCTCAACCACAATGTTAAAGTCCTAGCTTAATGCAATGTGTAAGGAATTCAAGGAAAAACAAAGTCCAGTTGCCTTTTGAAAAAAGCACCTTTGGGATAACCATGATCTGGATGACTGAGAATCTCCATAGACATATTATGTATTGTCTTCCTCTGCTATTCATAAAAAATATTAAGGCTAATCTTTAGAAGTTATCTACTGTCCTAGGCAGCTAAAAGAATAGAATAGAGATGATTTGATCACTTACATCATTAATCAATGGATTGTTCTTCTCTTTGTCTCTGTTTTGCAGTAATTTACTTCCTTAGTTCATCTCACTTTTTCTGAGAATGCCTGTTTGGGGGTGCCTTGAAAAATGTTTATTGTTAGGGTTGGCATCATTCAACATGTGCGAGGAACAAAATGGGTAAGTGTAAAAAATGGAAAGTGGGTCATATAACTAGAGAAGAGTACCAACAAATAGCCCAAAACTGCAAAGTCTGCATCTAGAAGATTGAGGCTCGAAATGTAGTAACTATGAGAGGCATCTAGGTGTCCTGTAATATCACTACTTAAGTATGAGTCAGTGGTGTGCTGCAGCTGCCAAAAAAGCCAATGCAGTTCTAGGCTTCATCAACAGAAGGACAGCATCCAGATCAAAGGAGGACATAGTATCTCTCTAAAGTGCACTAGTGACCTCACATTTAGAATATTGCATCCTGTTCTGGTCACCACAATACAAAACAGATCCTGAGATCCTAGAAAGAGTGCAGAGAAGAGCAACAAAGATGATAAAAGGTCTGGAGGCTAAATTATATGATGAATGGATAAAAGAACTAGATAATGATAGCAGTCTTCTAATACTTGAAAGGCTGTAAACAGGGAAAAAGGCATTGATTTATTTTCCATAGCACCTGAGGGCAGGACAAGAAGCAATGGGTAGAAACTCATCAGATGGAGATTCAACCTGGAAATAATAAATTTCCTGACAGTGAAAACAATTAATCAGTGAAACAGTTTGCTTCTTGGAATGGTTGGTGCTCCATTGCTGGAAGTTTTCAAGAAAAGATTGGATAATGATTTGTCTGGGATGGTATATGGACTCCTGCCTTGGATAAGGGGGTTGGACAGGTAGAGCTCCAAGGTCCCTTCCAGGCCTGATTCTATGATAAGTTAATTTTGTTGTTCTTCTGCATTGATTTTTTTTTGGTATAAATCTTTCTGAAAATTCATGTGCATTTTATCCCAATTATGGGTTCCCTAACACACACATTTTTACATCCAAATGCCTTTCAACACATTCTAGAATTGCTTATGCATTTTTATGCATACCGTATTCATTAGAGAACTGCAGAGTAAAATTTGTAAATGTGTGGATATTCAAATACTATAGTTTGAATTTGAATTAAAATGGAAACTGAACAATTTCCCCCCATCATTTTTTAGTTTTAGTTGCTGGTCTTGTAATGCTTTAAGTTTTACTTCCTTTTGCTAGAAATTGTTATACCTTTAAGGACCAGATGTTTTGCTAGGGATATGTGAAGACATTATAGTATCTTTTCCCCATGCATTCGATGCGGCTGATTTGGATCAAAACTCTACTGCCAAGGAACTAATGTTTTCCCTACTGTTTTGCAAAACAAGCAAACAAGCAAACAAACAAACAAACAAACAAACAAACAAAAGGGCAGTGATATATGATATGTCTCTGACACAATGTCTGACTTGACCCAGAATGGGGCTGTTTCAAATTCCTCTGTGGGCAATTGGATATATGTCAATTCTAAGATACCATTAAGTCTGCTACATAAAAAAAACCCCAGCCAATTCATTTTTAAAACTGTCAAAGAAAGCCAATGATCAATTTTTCCTTGTCTATTACATTTTAACTGAGCAAATATCATCTTAATATTTAAGTTAATGGAAGATCAACTACTGCAGAAAACAATTAATAGGGAATATAGGATGTACAGAGAGTCTTTGGAAACTTTGGAGACTTGATTCTAGTACTGTCTTAGTTGTCAAATAAGTTGCGTTATTTGGGGACAGTTACTTTGTCTTCCATATTGAAGCTGAAGTTCAAATACTTTGGCCATCAAATAAGAAGAGAGGGCTCATTGGAAAAGCTGATGCTGGAAAAGATTGAAAGCAAAAGGAGAAGTGGATGGCAGAGGATGGGATGGTTAGATAGTGTCATTGATGCAATGAATATGAATTTGGGCAAATTCTGGGAATCAGTGGAGAATAGAGGGGGAGGGGTTGACTTGCTATGCTCCATGGAGTTGTGGGGGGCAGGCATGACTTAGCAACCAAACAACAACAAGACAACTTTTCTCTTAGGAAAGAGGCACTGTCAATCTCCTCTTTAAAAAGATGCTAAAGAAGCTGCAGGCATTACCCAGGGAGTTGCCAGGAGTTAACACTGACTTGAAAGCCCACCCCCGCAAAAAAAGGAGGGAAGCAAAATTGCTGTCAACTTGCAAAGCTCCCTTAACCTGCTCCCAAGTTGCCATAGGCAGGGGGTTGGGGGAACCAAGCCTCGCAGCTGCATCTCAGTCAAAACAACACGCATCCTAGCTGGCCAAAGTCAAGGCCATCTCTACAGAAACCAGTAATGACCAAAAGGAGTAACTTCTAGGACCCGCAAATTTGCTTTGTTGGGGAATGACTGATAACACACCTTCGGGGGAGGAATGGGAAACAGGGTCAGAGACAAGGCGCGAACTGAGTGGGGTCAGAGCTGGCTTCATTAGGTCTGTGCGAACACGGCACTCCTAATAAATAACTGGATTTTTCTTGAAAACTGGCTTGAGGCTCCTTCTTTTATTAGGGCATCAGTTGGAATCCTGACAATTGCCTTAGCAGCAGTTTGTGAATAGCTACTGTATATTTCAGTATTTTATAGAATTCATACAATCATAGGACTGGAAGAATCATTGGAGGTCTTCGAGTCCACACCCCTTCCCCCCCATAGACATAGATGCATTTTAGAAAAGAAAATGCATCCTGGAACTGTTCAATATTCCTGTTGATTGATATAGAGTTAGTAAAAATATATTGAAAGGGAGTGGGAGAATATGAACAAACAGGCTTTAGAATAAGTTCATGAATGGATTTGTGTGTGAAAGAGGAATATTCTATTTTAAAAAATAAAAAGCAAAGTATATATTTACAGCCATTTTTAAAAAAAGCAAATTGAAAAGAAATAGCATTCACATCTTATTGTTAGGCATATGGCCAGAGGAAATATTTAGCAAAAATGGGGGCAGAAATTCTATATTCCAGATTTTAATTTAAACAAATTGAAGCTCCATCAAATGAGAACCCAGTATCTAAGGACAGCTCTTCACAAATAAATGCCAACTTTCCACCTCACCTCAATTGTAGAAATGGATGATCACATAAATTCTGTGGTTTCCTGGGTCAATGGTGACCTCATTCCCATGCTAAGGTAAGTAGTAAAATTAATTTCCTCAGGAGCAGAAACTCAATTAATATGTTGATGTCAGGTAAATAGGGTTCTCCAACTTAATTTCCTACATAAGATTAGAAGTCTTAATCGGCAGAGTTGGTTAACATTTTAGTGAAACAGATGAGCTATCAAGTTAAAGGAGAGGAAGGTGATTGTCCATTGCCAGAGGTTCATTTACATTTGAGAAACATAACTATAAATCACTTAAACATTAACCAGGACAAAAGAAAGGTAGTAATTAATTTGTATCTACTTTCTTCAGGGGCGGCCACTGAACAGAACAGAGTTAGAATGAAAAAAAGAAAGATTTTTAGAATCTTATTTTGTCCTCAATTGTAAGAAAGAAAAAGGCCTATATAGGTTTTAGAATGAAAGATGGATCTAATAGCACCCTGGTACTGCTGGTGCCATTTTGAGACCCCATTTGGTCTAGTGCAGTGATGGCTAACCTTTTTGCCATTGCATGCCAAAAGCAGGGGGAGCGTGAGGGTTCGCGCGCATGTGAACTTTAGGCCGTTTTTTACCCTCCCCAAGCTTCAGGAGGATTTCCTGAAGCCTGGAGAGGGTGAAAAATGGCCCAATGAACCTACCAGACATTCATTTCTGGACTTCCAATAGGCCCGTTGGGGCTGTTTTTCGCCATCCAAAGTCTCCAGAGACTTTCCTGAAGCTTAAGGAGGACGAAAATTGCATCCCCCTGCCCTCTGGAAGGGCCAAAATCAGTTGGCCAGCACGCGAATGTGCGCTGGAGCTGACATAGGGTGTAACGCCTCGTGTGCCCTCAGATATGGGTCTACGTGACACCTGTGGCACATGTGCCATAGGTTCGCCATCACAGGTCTCGTGGTTTAAGGACCAGGCTAGAAAGCAGAAGATGGTAAATTCTACTTCCACCTTAGCCATGGAAGGGAACTGAGTGACCTTGAACCAGTCACTCTTGCTCAGCCCAATTCACTTCACAGAGTTGCTGTTGAAATTAGGAAGAGGAAGGTGTGTTGGATATGTTTATCACCTTGAATTATTTGTAAAACTAACAAAGGCAGGATACACATCAATCAATTCATCCAATAAAAATAATGACCAAAAGAACTAAAGAATGTCAGTTAGAGAAAATGTTTCCTAACTGATTCCTTTATGTGGAAATGTACAACTCTATATAGAAATACACAATTATTAATACCAAACTACCTTACTATAATTTCAGAGGTGGTATTCAGCAGGTTCTGAACAGTTCTTGAGAATAGATAGCGGAAATTTTGAGTAGTTCAGAGAACCGGAAAATACCACCTCTCGCTGGATCCACCCCCATCTAGTCACTGCCCCCCGAGTCTCAGCTGATTGAGTCCCAGCTGATCGACTGGGTCTTCTTTTGTTGCCTGCACAGGAGAATGGTGCTGGAAAGTAGGTTAGTGATGGGGGGAGGGAATGGTGATTTTGCAATATCCTTCCCTTGCGACGCCCACCAAGCCATGCCCACCAAGCCATGCCCACAGAACCGGTAGTAAAAAAAATTGGAATCCCACCACTAATTTCAAAGTCATCTGCAACCAGATGACCCCTTTTCCCGAGTTTCCTTCCGATCATACAGAAGACCAATGTTTGTGCTAAGGGGAATATAATTGGAGGCCATAAAGGACAACAGAGAGCCACAGAATGCCCAGCACTGGATTCTATTCCATGGAACAGAAGTTTTATTTTTGGGGGAGGGGGTGGGGATTGTGTGAATATTTTCATATATAATCTGCAATTCAGATTACACTATTTTCCCCCACTAAGAATGCAGTGATCATAAATGCTTTAACATTTATGGTATGTCAATAAGTGCTGTAGCCTGCAGTACTATATGGGTAGAGAATTAGAATATTTTTGTCTCTTAACCAAAATCATAGCACAAGCATGGCTTATTGTAAACATGATTATTCAGTAATTGGATAAGCTTAAAATATCTTGGATGCAGTCTTGATCCAAGGGCTGGCAGCTTATTGATTATATCATTCTTTGGCAATGTTGCCCACAGACGGCAAGAATCATGAGAACTACACTCAGAACAGACTGCTGGATCCACTTCCATAGAACAGGCTCCAAATAACTGATCCAGCTCCATTGTTGGAATATTGGCCCAGTGCCTGCTGGGCTCTTCTACACAAAATGCTCCAAAGATCCAAAGATGGATAATGTAGCTTCACCATTAAAGTTCTATTGAAAAGTGCAATTCTTCCGGTGACAAAATGGATAGCTTGTCACTGCAAAAAGCCTTACACTAAGTAAACTTTAGGTCCATCTGGCATTGATACCCCCTGCAGGGTTTCAGACAGAATTAAACATAAAATCCTGTGCATGTGAAACATGTACTCTACCACAATGCTACAACTTTCCTCAACTGATGAGTCCCTAGGACAAGCTAAAAGAACAAATAAGCAGCCATAGCTCAGTGGCAAAGTGCACGCTCTGCATGCAGAAGTCATAGGTCCAATTCTTGGCATTGTCAGAAAGGGAGTTAGAAATACTGTATTCCTCTTGCTGCTGCTGCAAGTGGAGATAAATGATGCTGGAAGGAGCCATTAATGTCTCCAATATCACTCTTGATGCTGCTCTCAAACACTCGGGTAGAGAGAGGTCTTGATCCAAGTTTTCCAACTGGCATTTTGCCAACAAATCAGGCAGACTGTGCTCCAAGGTGTAGGTCATGATATGCCTGAATTCTTTCAGATGACCATCCAAGCCAAACCAGATTCATCAGGATCTATAAAGGGCTGAAATCCAAATGAGTCCATTTATCTATTTTAGAAACAGTTGACAGGCAGATTAGCCTGGCCTTGTCTTTATCTGTCTTCTCAGAAACCTGATTACCAACACATCTTAGATCATATCTTCTGCTTTTTGTCTGCATTAGAATTACAGCCAGACATCTTTAGATTCTATGGATTGTGTCTGAGCTTGGATTAGGCTCCAGAGAAGACAATATTTTAAGTTTTTTATATCTGTGTTGGGTATTACAAAATTAAAATGAAAGAGGGAGGGAGGGAGGGAGGGAGGGAGGGAAGGAAGGAAGGAAGGAGGAATGTCTCTTCTATCTCCACTTTCCTTCTTTAAATTGAGTGAGTGAGACTGCAAGTTGTGATGTCATAAAACTTTACTAGGTGCCAAAGGTATGGTGGTATTTCAATTAACCACATTTTGGAGCATTTTATTCAGTCCAATTCAGAATAAAAAGATGTTACACAATGTCTACAGCTTAAACATGGTACATTTGGACTAACCACATAGATTGCCTAAACACTGTATCGTGAAATTATGACTGGAAGATTTTGTGAACTAGACAAAAACCTGGATCATATTCTATCTTGTAAGTTACGAAGTTTGGAAAAGCTTTAGCCTTCCTAATTGATCTTGTGCTAATCTTGGAAGCTTCAAGTAAATTTCTCCTTTTGATTAAAAATCAGCTATGTGAATGCTGAGAATTAATTTAGTATTGAAAGGAACAAACAACATACTGGCACTTTTAATTTCATATTACACTTTGCCTGATTTATTTCTGCCAATGGTTTTCAAAGTAAAACACAAACTGTAGCTAGCGATTTTTCTGCACGTTTATCCTGGACATTTTGCAGAAAGAAATCTAAGGGAAGGAAGACTTAGCGTGTTACGACAATGTCCTTCTCCTTCCCTTGGGGATAGTCCTTATTTTATTGTGAACTTGTGCAACTGCCTTTTCATTCTGTTGATTTAATTTAATTAACCTCTGTGAAGTAGAGACTTAAAGATTGCTGAACTAAGTCTCCCAAGATTCCTAGTTGACAAAATATATGGCACAGAATCAAAAGCAAATATCTGTGTCATACTCAGTGATGGACTGCTGTAAAAGACACGGCAAAGATCAAAACGTCTTAGGCATTAAAAAGAAAAACCCCATAAAGATTTATCATAATGGTGAGATGCATTAAGACAGCCCACAATAAAGAACTAAGTTGCCATGAGATTTTTTGATAATGGGATTCTGTAATTTTAAGAATGCAATATGATATACGAAAATAATAATTTGGAAAATCCACACTCTACCTTTCAAGGTCTAATCTAATGTATCTTTGATTTACTCCTTTAAAAAAAAGAAAGAAAAAAGAAAGATATAAACAAGGTCATGTTTATAGAGATTTTTAAAAACTCCAGCAGATGTTAAAATAGCCAGTACTCTTCTCAGTACTCAATTGTATGTTTTAAAGCCTTTGATAATATAAGAAAATAACAATGCTTCCTATGACGGGAGTTGCTAGAAGAGATTACCTGTTGGCCTCATTTTGTGTGTTTGAATGAACCAAGAGGAACAGTATAAGTTAGGGTTCAGTTAGCAGAATGGAAAATTACTATAGATTGCTGGGAACAAATGAGGAAACATCCAGCATTCTTGCTGGGCATTTCATTTCAGTGTGTGTTCTATTGCAGTATAGACTGTCAGAAACGTCTCTATTTTGTCAATCACTTTTCCCCCAGAGATGTCAGAATTTGAATCAGATCTTTTACATATAAACCATATGGTCTGTTGGGGAACTATAACTCTTTGAACTATATAACCAAATGTTCACACATTACCTGACAAGGGATGTATGTCTGCCAGTAACCTATGCCTCCCCAACAGATCACCTAGAAGTTTTTTTTTAAAATAAAAAATTGACATGATATGGTATTATTGAATTACAAGCTGCAGCCAATGAATGGGAATGTGGGAAGCAAATGCTGGATATGATGCATTGTTTCTTTAGAACTTGTACCTTGTCAGTAGCAACAGATTCTCATGCTATGCATTGAACTGTTCAGTGTTTCTTACAACAATCTTGTAAAATTGGCCATTAGTATTACCTCTGTGTTATATGGAAGGATCAGAGTTTATGAAAAGCAGGAGTTGCCTATGTCACAGAATGAGTTTGGTGCTCAGATGAGAGAGATATGAAGCTGACTGAGGCAGATCTTGCCATAGTCTCTTTTGACTCCCTTTGGCATTAACTGCAAGGAGGTGCTGAAGAAGAGATGTGTACCATACATTGATGCTCCCAAGAACAGTGGAAGACGCTCTTTCATTGCAAAGGTTGAAATAACTGCTTCTCCAACAGCTTCAGTACATGGAATAGGAGAAGTGCCAGGTTGTCTTTCATCTCAGCAGCCATAGGCCTTGGCAAGGTCCTGGAGACAGGGATATATCTGGCTCATTCTTTTTAGTTATGTTGCTACTTCAGGCTCTAGACTTCAAGCATCTGTTGATACCAGCCAGTAACTTTTCTTGGAGTTATTTTTCACATAATAGCCTCCACCATGTGATAGTTTCAATTCTTTTTGCATTTTGAAAATTGTAATATTCTTCTTAAATATGTGTCAACTACCGGTACATTCCAATGTTTTTCAAGACTTGAAAAATGTATAAAATGTGACAGATCTGAGACTGCACCCTTCTGGAGTCAAATTCAAAAGAAAGCATCAGTTTACACAAGGGAAAAAAATAGCAGGATGATGGTTTAGGTATGTCAGCCACTTGTTTTAAAAACAGTACTGTTGAATTGGTTCTGGAAGCTTGTGCATTTTTCTATGCATACAGACAACTATTAAGGGTGTGAGAAATTTTGAAAATAGATATGCAGGTATTCTTTTTGGAATGTATTCACAAAGAACCCCAGAAAACAAAAACATATAAATAACTTAATCTGCATCCTTTAAAAACAATAGGCATCAATGAAAGACCAATAATCTCTCTTTGCTTGTATTGCCTAGACATATTCTGAAGACAGCATCAATAAAAGATGATCAATCAGTACATAAATTGTACAGGATGCAACAGTACCGCCTCCATTGCTCTTTCTTCCTCTTGGTGTGAAACCAGTTTTTGGCATCCTTGACTCGATGGTCCATTTGTCTACATTGCTATTTTGGTTTTCAATCCATCTGCTTGCCTTTCTATCCGTCTGTCTATGTAATTGCTTGCTATCTGCCCATAACTTTATCTGTGGACTTCAGTTGATTTCCGACACATTTCTTTCTCTGTATTGGATAGAGAAGAAACTGGAAAGGGAGCCTATAAATTGTCCGGAGCTTAAAACAATGGCAAAAGATGATGCACGGTTGGCTATTGCTCTCTCGTCCCTTATTTTATGTGGCAGTACAGGAAGAAAAATCTGGATATCTTTTCTGTAGTGAGAAAAGCAAACTCTCTGGAGTTTCTGGGTATCATTGCAGCAGAAATCTGTTGACCTTGAGACAGATGTCATCCATTCAGTCTATTTTGGATCTGTGTCAGTTTTACATGTGTAAAACTGTTCTTTCCGTGTTCCTAACTTTATCAATTTATAAAATCTGCACAATTCCTTTTGAATTACTGTTTGAATAAAATACATGTTTCCTAACATATTTTGTCTTAACATTATGTATTTCTGTACTTGGGGAAAAAAAATGAGAACTGTACTCAGATCACAATAACTTTATAGAGTCAGATCAAGTCAACTTATTGCAAAATATTAATAGAAGCAAAACATGAAGCATCATTATTCTAAACTTAAATGAAAGTAAGAAAGAAAAACATTTAAATAATGGCATTCCATACTATCTTGGGCACAAAACTGCTCTGAATGTAGTAGGGATTACTTCTGAGTAAGCCTGCCTAGATTATGATGCACACCTGATATCCCATTTAAGTACCATGGTAACATTTATGTATGCAGAACATGATTTATACAAGCTGGATTTCAGCCAGGAAATAGGCAACACTTTTTGCGAAGGTGCCAGAGGTAAATAGATATGTTATTCCAGCCCTTAAATGCCCTGCTTTTTTTGCTCTTTTGGCAAAAATGGGAGCTTGGTGTGTTGAGTTCTGTTTATCCTTCTTAAAAGATGTTCTTCCTGTAGCTTTATCATGTGCCATGTTCAACATCTTCTTTCTTTGCATTTCCCCTCCTATATTTCATAAATCCCAGGATTTCCCTCCTTTCATCCACAAGCTGCTGCTAAGAAAATAAAACAGAGCTCCCCCCACACACATCTTAAATTGCAGGTGAATGGATTTCAGTGGAACTTGCAGCAATCCATTTAAGCCTGAGCTCTTTCATTAAGAGAGATTTCACCTCATTAGCTTCAGTGGAACTCTAACACCCTTCTATTGTTTCTGGTTGGGAAGAAGAAGAACGCCAATGATTTTTGTAAAAAATATCCTGTAAACAGACGAACCTAATGCCCATGAAAACATACTCTGATAGGTGTTGTCATAATGGCACAGGATAATAAGACCACCCTTAAAGTTAGAGATATTTACCTAAGCAAAGAGAGGTAGATTCTTGCCCCTAAGTAATCCAACCCTGGAAAATAAGACAATTTCTGCATAGAAACTAACAAATAAAGCTACCTTCCTAAAAAAAGAGACACCTAACATTTGGGGAATTGTGAATGCAACCTGCAGTAATCCTGAATAAAATCTCAGATGAAATCATGAAGAGATAATGTGATCTAGAAAAAAGCCCCACAGTTATCTTACTCTCCTGGTTTGTTTGTTTTTTTAATTTGCAATAAATTTGTTTGAATGTGACCTTACCAGGGTACACCCTCTCTTCTACTTTAAGAATTCCCCAATCTTTGCTCATCTCCATTCCCAGTCTTTGAGACATGCTTGATATGCTTGATATATGAGCTTCCATTTAGTGTGGATATGCAATGTTACACAGTTGTATCCCATAGAACCTGAATAATGAATCTGCAGATGTGGATGGGGTTCTTCTACTAGAACTGCAGGTGAACTCTGCCCGTAGCCTGGAGTTTGATTCAGACGGGGCTCAAGGTTGACTCAGCCTTCCATCCTTCTGAGGTCAGTAAAATGAGGACTCATATTGTTAGGAGCAGTATGGAAATAATGCTTTACCATTGTAAAAACCGCCCAGAGAGTGCTCTAAAGCATTATATATACAAGTATACAAGGCTAAAATGCTATGCTAAAATGCTAAATAGTAAATTTAGGAGAGCTCTATCCTGTATTCCTGAACCCAGATAAATGTGCAGTGCATGCATATGTATCTTTAGCCACAGTTTTCCATATATGATGCTTATAGGCATTGATTAATCATTGCTCCTGAGCTCCAGATTCCACCCCACAGAATAGAAAGATTATTTAGCTGTGACCAATACCAAATTACCATAGGAATTATAGTTGAAAATATTTGTAGGACACTGAGTTCTCTGACATTCCCTCAGGGGATTTTTCTCATTGATTCCCATTACTTTTGTGGCTCCTCTGGGTATTAATCAATTATTGTGTCTTGTAACTCTCAATCCTTTCCTTAGTTCTTACCATCTAATTTGTTTAAGCTGCTCTAGATGTGTCAGGAGATATTATTGCTTAGGTCCATCTTATTGATACAAGTGAAAAGAAACTACAGTCGGGTCAGATAGTTACCCCTCTTTATAGTCCCCTTTCAACCTGAAGGTTGCTTCTTCACCTTCATATAAACCCTATCAAAATTGTTATAACCCATTCCATTCCCTTCAAAGAAGCCATTTTGAGTAAAAATGTATGTACTTGTGCTAGTCCAAAGGATTTTAGGATTAGTAGTACCTGGTGTTTGAAAATCACAGCAGCTGATCTACTATCTTTTCATAAATGATCAGAACTTACTTCAAACAATGTTTTCTTGGACATTTGGTTCTGGAAAACATAGTGTGCCTAAATTATAATCCATAGGTTTTTTTTATGTTTTCCCTTCTGAAATGTTAAACTATTAATGTATATAAGGACTCTGACATACTCTTTTCTTTTTCTGAAACTTGGAATGTATGCACAAGCAGCCTAATTATTTAAAAAGGTTTAATAGTAATTTGATTCATTAAATAAGCATGATTATTTTCTTCTAATATTACAATCTCCCTTTTATGTGGATTGATATTTCCATATAATACCCAACACACACATTTCTGAACACCTCTATCTCAGAACTTCAGTTTAGTTACTATGGATGTAACCTCCTCAAACATGGCTGTAGGTAAGTCCAATCCTCCATCTTGCATGACAGTGGAAAAATTGGGATTTGATTTACCTTATTCTTAAAAAGTCCAAGAAGGCTTTTATTTAGGTCCAAACAATAACAGTATCTAATCGTTCTGAAAATGGATTAACAAGGGAGATCAGAGCAGCAAAAAGAAGCTACTCTGAAAAACTAAAGAATCAGTTCTAAACAAATGAACCAGCAAACATGTGGAAAACTCTTAAAAATATCACCAGTTATGGCAAACCTCCTTCCCAAGTTGAAGGAAATCAACAATGGGTAGATGACCTGAATGTGTTCTACTGCAGGTTTGAAAGGAAACTACAGCCACCTATCTCCACAACCTCATCCCAGACCCACCAACAACAGCCAAACCTCCTACAACTGACCCCATCCCATTGGGTTCACAACCCCTGGTGATCACAGAAAAGGAAGTACAAGTTCTATTTCACAGACAGAAGCAAGGAAAAGCACCAGGACCAGACAAGATAACTCCTTCTTGCTTAAAAGTCTGCGCTGACCAATTGGCCCCCATCTTCACCCAAATCATCAATATCAATATCAATAAGAAATCATAGGATACAAGCAACAAGTTACAGAACTGCAGTCGTAATCACACTTGGACAATATAGAATTCTATTCTATTCTATGGCACAATAACTCTACTGCTCTACTGAATCTATTTTGATTCAAGAAGGTTGGATAGCAGTGATAGACATCCACTCAGTATATGGATTTGAATCATTCTGAATTGTTATACAATTTCCCCTTCGCTGAGTGTCATACCCAATGCATGAGTTTTACAAAACACTTCATTCCTTTAAACATTTCAAGAGACAGATAGGCCTGGAATACTTTTTTATTTGACCAAATATACATTTTGGGAGAAATTGATATCACCATAAACATTTCTGATACGAGACTGAAAAGTATACAAACAGAAAGCATAATGAGCCCAATTTGTGAAATAGGATTCAAGAGCAGTAGAAACACAGCAATCTTTCTTTGATATAAAGTTATTTCTGATAATCTTTTTTGGCTTCTTTATCATACTATGGGATTCACAATTAGAGGAAGTTCCTAAATGTTTAGGAACAGTCCTTTGGTTTCCATCCATTCCTTTTGTCTCAAAAACTGGTGAGAAGATCAACCAGAATCTTGGCCTACTTTTCTCATGTGTTAACTCAATAATATGGTCATTGTTCTGAGGACAGTATGTCATCTGACCATCTGTTCCCTCAGCTGTCCTATAGTTTTGCAATTATTATAGCATAGCATTTTGAAAGATTCTCTAACTGTAAAATTAAAAAGAACAGAAAAGCTTCCAATCCTTTCACCTTAAATGTTCCTTTCCTTTTTTTCCCACTGAACTAAGAAAGATGCAAAATGTTTCTCTCTTCCCCACCCCCAATTTGCTTGCCACTCACTTTTATGTGTGAAATGTTCCACTCAGCTCCATTCCATAATCAAAGGCTGTTGAAATATCAAGACTCAATTAATTATTACAATTCCTGGCAGCAGTGCGAAAGTTAGTGGGTGGAGACCTCATTGCGTTTAATTTTGCACGGACTTCTACCCTGACACACAGCTTCTCTGCTCTTGAGGTGATTATATTTTGTTCTTTACATTTATATTTCAGGATATTGGAAGCATTACACTGCACTGAATTTCCCACAGCTTAAAAATAGCAATGCAATATTTTTGTCTTGCCTGCTCTGCTGATTCTTGCTAAAAAATGTCAGTGATGAAAAGCTGTTGCCTCCCTGTGGCCAAGGCTTAAGCACCTACCTGGCTGTGCTCAGTCAAAAGGCCCACCCGGTTTCCTACAGTATCAAGAGTTATAGACCACAATTAGGTTTTTTTCCCCCCAATGGGAATGCCTTCAAGCTAGATTTTGACTTGGAGACTGTCTGGATAAGTCTCTGCAGTTTTCTTGGCAAGATTTTCAGAAATTGTTTCCCATTGTCTTAACCACTCTGATTAACTGAGAAAGGAGAAACTTGGAAATTGTCTAGTCCAGGGGTGTCAAACTCAAGGTCCATGGGCCAAATCCAGGCCCCATGGTGCTTAGAGCTGGCCCGCGGAACTGGTCTGAAAACAGCAAAGGACTGGCCCGTGGTGCCTCTGCTAGTGAAAATGGTGCTGGGGGGGGGTATCCATCAGGGGTGAAATGCTCTGAAGTCTATTATTGGTTTGCTTCACTACTGATACCTGCACATGGCCCTCCTGAGCTCCATTTTCACTGGTAGAGGTTGCAGGAGGCTGTAGCAGCCCATTTTTTTCTGGCAGAAGCACTGCGTGCTGGTCCTTCACTGTTTCCAGGGCGGTCCCAGAGGCCATATCAAAGTACCCTGTGGCCAGATCTGGCACCTGGGCCTTGAGTTTGACATCCCTGTTCTAGTGGTACAGAGCTACTTGCTACACATGCCATTCTCTTGCACTCTTCAAAACAAGTGGATCCCTTGCCTTAGCATCAAACAGGGCTACATATTTAAACATAATTGATATTGCAGAATCTCAGAGCCACTCAGATTTCTAAAGGTCCAGGTCCTTCTTTTGAAAACTATTTTAATATAGAAAGTTATTTGTAACGTTATTTGGCTCTGTCAAATAGCATGTCAAGTTGAAATTTTGAACCAGAACAGGAACACATATTCAATATAAATATTTTCACTACACCACAGTGGTTGAAAGCACACACACATACGCATGCACACACACACATGCATGTGTATATACACAAAGAGAAATATTTCTGGAGACAAGTGGAGGCTTCATTTGGAAGCATTGTTTTAAATAAATTATGGTGGTTTGCATTTTTTAAAAAGATAAATGTATTAATTCATTTAGTGAAAATATTTTCCTATCATTAGTCTAAGAGAACTTATGAACTCTCTTTTTAAAATGTACCTTCCATGATTGTGAAAGCCCTTGGAAATGAAGTAAAGGTTTTAATGATAACAAAATCATCACGAATAGAAAGAATAACAAAATTGGAAGGGACCTTGGAGGTCTTCTGGTCCAACCCCCTGCTCAAGTAGGAAACCCTTTCAGACAAATGGTCCAATCCAATCTCTTGTTAGAAACCTCCATGTTGAAGCAACCACAATTTCT
>JANHFT010000196.1:51937-62199 GCA_032467955.1 Pseudoxenodon macrops | reverse complement strand
CTCCTCCTCCATCTTCTTCGTCCTTTTCTTCTCCTTCCTCCTCCTCCTCCTCCTTCTTCTATTACTCCTCTTCCTTCTCCTCCTCCTCCTCCTCCACTTTTTTCTTCTTCCTCTTCTTATTCTTACCACCTATCTCGTAATAGTGACTGGAAATTTTAAAGGCAGTGCAAAAATACAATATAAAACATAGCACTACATATAGCAGTTAAGGAATCAAACTAGTCTAAAAGAAAGAATGCAGGTAGTCCTTGACTTACAACAACAGTTCATTTAGTGACCATTCGAAGTTACACTGAAAAAAAGTGACTTATGATCCTTTTTCACACTTACGACTGTTGCAGCACCCCAGTGGTCACGTGATTAAAATTCAGATGCTTGGCAACTGACTCGTATTTATGACGGTCGCAGTGCCCCAGGGTCACGTAATCCCCTTCTGACAAGCCAGGTCGACGGGGAAGCCCGATTCGCTTAAAAAACCGTGTCACTAACGGAAGAGCTGCAGTGATTCACTTAACAACTATGGCAAGAAAGATCGTAAAATGGGGCACAACTAAACTTAACAGCTGTCTTGCTTAGTGATGAAAATGTTGGTCTCATCATAGTCGTAAGTCGAGGACTACCTGTATACTCCTAGGGGGAAAATATGCTTCAAAATGCTTTGAGGTCTTTCAGATTTTGTCTGAAATGGTATAGGTTTTCCTGCCTGAGCAGGGGGTTGGACTAGAAGACCTCTGAGGTCCCTCCCAACTCTATTCTGTTTTGTTTATTCTATTTTCTATTCTGTTCTGTTCCGTTCCATTCCATTTTTTCAATTCTATTCTCTATATTCTATTCTATTCTATTCTATATTCTATTCCATTCCACTTTCCATTCCATTTTCTATTCTATATTCTGTTCTGTTCTGTTCTATTCTATTCTATTCTATTTTCTATTCTATTCTATTTTCTATTCTATTTTATTCTATATTCTATTTTCTATTCTATATCCTATTTTCTATTTCTAAATTCTATTCTATTTTCTATTCTAGTCTATCCTTTTTCTATTCTATTGTATATTCTATTTTCTATTCTATTCTATTCTATATTCTATTTATATTCTACATAGTTTCTATTCTTTTTTCTATTCTATTCTATTCTATTCTATTCTCTATTCCATTCCATTGCACTTTCCATTCCATTTTCTATTCTATTCATTCTATATCAAAAGATGCTCCTAGAGAGACTTGGTGTCATTGCTTGGTTTTTTGGTTGACGGTCTTCTCCTGTTGTGTGTGTGTGTGTGTTTTTTTTTTGTAGGTCCACAGAAGAAATCATTGCACTTTTTATTTCCATCACATTCGTGCTCGATGCCCTGAAAGGAATCACAAAAGGTAAACCTGATGGAAAAATCTCACCTGGCTACTACTACACTCGAGGCTCTTAACGCAGGCCAGGCCGTTCTGCAGAAAACAAGGTGGCCCATGCTCAGATATGAGACTTTTTTCAACAGTGAGCAGCAAATTTTACTTTCAGGTTAAGCTTAAACACCCCCCCCTCCTTCCCAAAAGATACATTTACAGGTAGTCCTCGACTTACAACAGCTCATTCAGTGGCCGTTCGAAGTTACAGCAGCACTGAAAAGGTGACTTATGACCGTTTCCCACACTTACGACCATTGCAGCATCCCCATGGTTTACATTCAGCTGCTTGGCAACGGACTCACACTTATGACGGTTCCAATGTCCTGGGATCACGTGATCCCCCTTTTGAGGTCACTTTTGAGGGGTTTTTATCTGTGCCCTAAATGAGCCTCCAAGTGGTCTCCATGACTCCCAGAGAGAGCGCTAATGACCAGATGACTGCACGGAATATAAATCCTCCTTCCCTTCTCCACCATTCACTCAGAACCGAAGAAGCTTCTCAGATGAGAAGCGAAACATCTTCAAGGGAAAAAGCCCTAAGGTTTGAAAAAGCGCCTTTGAGACAACCACACGACCTGAATCTCTGTAGACGTTAAATGGGGCGCTTCTTGTGGGGCAGGCCGTGCGAGGCCCATCTGCTCGGAGTCTCCCAAGGCCTCCCACACACACACCTATGTGTTATTTTTTATTTATTTATTTTGTCGTGCATATATTAGATAATATATATATAAGTATAAACATGATTTGAATACATGAAATGAATATGAATAAAAGGGAACATTAGGACAGGGACGGTAGGCCCACAGATGTTTGGGGAAAGAAACAAGATCCGAAAATCAGCATATATTTCTGAAAATTGCATGTGAGAAAGCATGCATTGCAAGTGTATTTTTAAAAGCATGTATTACTGGCATTAAAAAAACCTACTTTGGAGACATTTAGGTTAAAATACCTGCCTCCGAGTGATTCGTGTCAAAGAAAAAAGTGAGAAATTCATACTATAAAAACATTAGAGAAAATTGCTTTAAAAATAGGATATTGAGATGTGTTATATTATAAGCCGGGTATTTTAGGAAAACTGCTGTATTTTGTGAATGGCAGATATTTTTTTTAGATAGACATAAAACTACCTTCTAGAATCAAATGCAGCTTTCATAACGCAAACATTAAAACAGGAGATTGATGCTCTATTATACAGCCATATCTTTAGATCAGCATGTTATCTAGAGTAAAATGCTTACCTTGGTCTAAATGCTACCTGATCTATTATCTTCTATCAACATATTTATTTTCCCCCAGACCTTTTAAATCTCTCCTTTCTTCCCTAGAGGTAACCACAACATTGTTTACATCATTGTAAGCTGCTTGTCCATCCCTATATTTGGACTGTCACACCTAGGTTTAATTACACAATCCATAAAGGAAGGGCTACCGATTGATTGATTGATTGATTGATTGATTGGTTTATTGATTGATTGACTGACTGACTGATTTGATTTATATAGCTGCCCATCTGACATATGTCCTTCTGGGTGGCTGACAAGGATTAAAACACAAGCAATACTGAAGTTAAAAAAACATGCACTAAAATATTAATACAATTTAAACCATGTTGTTTTATCAATGGGAAAGCACAAACAATTCAAGAATAATATAAGCATTTTATAAGCTCCACACCACCACTAACTGTTGGCAGAGCCATATTTTCAGGGTTTTTGGGATGGTCAGCAAGGTTGGAGCCAATTTGACCTCAGGGGCATTGAGACTTGTAAGATTGATCTCAGACCCTCCAGGGTAGACCAAACGTGGAAGCCAAAAAAGACACACAAGGTAATATTACCTTTTTTGTAAGATTATAATAACAGAATCTTGTAAGTCTGAATGTTCTTCCCCTTTACGTTCATGAGAACTAGGGGAGTTATGTCCAAGATGCTTTCTCAAATTATATTCTATCAGATTTTTTTTTACCTGACCATTGTCTTAGTTGTGGCTCTTCTCCTTGTTCCTTGAGGTTATGGTTCACCTTGTGAGATGGTCCAGGCAAGAAACACAGCCCAGAGTTCTGGCTCTATCTTTATTCTAAGGCTCCGTTAACAGAATCTTGCAAGTGTGAAAGTATCCCCACCCCTCCCTTTCGTTCACTCTCCTGCAAATGAGGAAAAGTCCTTTGTGAGAACTTTCGCCATCCTCCCTCTTTCAGACTCAAATTTCGTTTTTAAGATTGTTGTTTAGACTGCAGCTCTTCTTTCTGTCTCTCAAGGCCATCCCCACATACCATTACAGTTCTTTCTTCCCGTTCAGAGGTGGGTTTCAGCAGGTTCTAACTAGTTCTGGAGAACCGGTAGTGGAAAGTTTGAGTAGTTTGGAGAACCGGTAAATATCATCTCTGACTGGCCCCGCCCTCAATCTATTCTCTGCCTCCCGAGTCCCAGCTGATCGGGAGGAAATGGGGATTTTGCAGTAACCTTCCCCTGCCATACCCACCAAGCCACGCCCACCAAGCCACAGCGTGTCCACCAAGCCACGGCCACAGAACGGGTAGTAAAAAAAATTGAATCCCACCACTGTTTCCATTAAATTGGCTTCTGTTCCTTGGGTCAGTACAACTTTTCTGCTTGCCTCAAGAAGACGTAAAGCCGGGGTGTCAAACTCAAAGCCCTCAGGTTGCTTAAATCTGGCCTGTGGAGATGCCCTGGAAACAACAAAGGACCAGACTGAGGTGCCTCTGCCAGTGAAAACGGAGCTTGATTTTCACTGGCAAAGCGCTCAGGCCACCACAGGTGCCCCCAACACAAGTGACGTCGAACTGGCCACAACCACCCTACCCGCCAAGGTCAAACACAACCCTGATGTGGCCCTCAATGAAATTGAGTTTGACACACCTGACATAAAGTATGTGCGATGCCATCAATTATGTGTTAACCCTGAATGACACCTTATGGATTCGTAGACCGACGCAACTGGTGATACCCATCCAGTGGTGAAATCCAAATTTGTTTACTACCGGTTCTGTGGGCGTGGCTTGGTGGGTGTGGTGTGGCTTGGTGGGCGTGACTTCAGACGTGGCAGGGGAAGGATACTGCAAAATCTCCATTCCCTCCCCACTCTGGGGCTAGCCAGAGGTGGTATTTGCCAGTTCCCCAAACTACTCAAAATGTCTGCTACCGGTTCTCCAGAACCTGTCAAAACCTGCTGATTTTCACCCCTGTACCCATCCCTCTCTAATTGCTGCAATCAGCTGATCAGCACCATTCGAACTTCCACATGTGTGAGTTATTACATCCACCCTTAATATCTTAGACTTTATGCCTTTCATTGCATGATTTCCTTGGTACATTTTCTAGCAATTGCTTTCTTGGGCATCCTGTTTAAAAATTGAGGCTTTATAGGAAGAGAGCTCCACAAGTGCTTATGTCTTGTCTACAGGAAGATAGTTAAGTGGCCATTCCTACTTGGGCAGCTCATCAAGTGTTGTGCATGAGGGCAGCAAACCATAATTAGTGTGCAAACATATGGCCTAGCTCTTCCTCCTCTTGCTCTTGAATTGTAGCCTTAAAAAAAATAAAATAATAAAGGCCATGCTGAGACTGAACATCTGTCTCTTGCTTCTCAGCTGTTGTGCAAGGGATAGTGAGCAGGAGTCAGAAGACGCCAGCAATGTTTTCGTAGGACTTCTGTTGCTACGGCAACTGCCTCCTTGTTATCCGTATCTTGTCTACCTCCGTCACACTTGGGCATTTGCACTCAAAGAGTCGAGCATGTGTCAGATCTTAAGGAGCAAGACAGAAAAGGAAATCGGACAAAAATACACCGTAAACATCAATCAGATTTCATTCCTTTCTCTCCTGAAACATACAAATTAATTGAAAGTGTTTTTTTTTTAATCAGCATTTTTTTCCCCCCATGAAGCAGGCCAACATATTCCAGGGCACTCTAAATCCTGTTATGTTTTTTGACATGACCATTCAATATGAGGTCTGAAAGAAATACCAAATGGCTTTTCATATCGCTCAGGATTTAACTCTATTTCAGCTATCCATTTAATATCTATTGCTTTGATGTCAATTTCTGGAATGTCATTTATTTTTTTCTCACCAAGTAATTGAAGTTACTCCCTAGTAATCCCTTGATCCTGTGAGATTAGGGGAGGGGATAATTTTATTAGCATTGAATTTAATAGAAAGATTATCTTTACCTGACTGGAACTTATTAATTATGTGCAATAAGAGCTTAATCATTCTCTACTACAAGTTCCAGCTTCACAGATACTCTCATTTTAAAAAGTTACTTTAAAAAAGTACTTTGCTTTCATAGATACTCTAAAGTGAAGGTAAAGGTTCACCTCGCACATATGTATTAGTCGTTCCCATCTCTGTTTTAAAACCGAAGAGCCATCGCTGTCCGAAGACGTCTCCATGGTCATGTGGCCGGCATGATTAAACGCCGAAGGCGCATAGAATGCTGTTACCTTCCCACCAAAGGTGGTCCCTATTTTTCTACTTGCATTTTTACATGCTTTTGAACTGCTAGGTTGGCAGAAGCTGGAACAAATAACAGGAGCTCACTCTGTTACATGGTGCTAGGGATTTGAACCACCAAATTGCCAACTTTTCTGATTGACAAGCTCAGCATTTTAGTAAGTAAGCTAAACAATAGGCTTTTATTATAAAAAGGAAATAAAAACTTTCCTTCCCAGTTCCCCATCTAAGGAAAAACACAGTTCAGTTTCCATAAAATATATTCTAAAATATATCTATCTAACCTATCCCTCCTGCAAATTATTATGTTAATAAAGTGTATATTACATTATAAAAGCATAAACTGCAGATAAACCTAGTTAAATGATAGTAGATCCAGCTTTGAGAACGTATGCTGAAAAATGGGAGGAAAAATATACAATTGTTATTTATGAGAAAGATTGGCTATGTAGTGTAATTTGGAATCTCAATTTGTAAATCTGGTTTAGCCATTAAACATCTATTTCAGCCATGATGAAGACAAATTCATTGTCTTTCAACAATCACAAACAATATTTTGGTCCAAATTGTCTTTAGGCTTTTGTTTTGTTATGATCCTTTGTATCTATGACCCTGTGTATTTATTTGAGGAAAAAATAGACATGTCTAGAGTACCACAAATTTTAGAACATGCTTATCCTAACCTAAACTTTCTAGAGAAAAATGAGAGAATTTATTGTTTGAAACCAAAGCCAAATAATAGAACAATATTTTGGAATATAAAATGTTGATCTATTTCCCTCATTATTCCTGACTATTGGCCATACTGAGTCAAACTGTTGGATGCTGTCATGTTAAAAATAATAATAATAATAGGAGGATTACAAGTTTCCCTACCCTTCCAAACTGACCTGGATGATTTTATGGGACGATATAGCCTCTTCTCCGTTTATAACACATAATTCATCATTTAAGAGAATATCATTCTATCTCTTACCTACAGCTATGAGGTTTGTATAGCATAATGTCTTTGTAGAATGTCAAAAACATATGTAGCTTGAACACAATTGTGCTTGTTCAGGCAGGCAAATAACTATGCAGAAAATGAAGCATGAGTGCAAAACACACAGGACTGAGCAGAAGGAGATATGCATTCCTTGCTGAAATGATGGACTCTCCCTGATGGAGATCACAGCGGGCCTTGATTAATAGCTTTGACTTCTCAGTTCTCTCTAAAAAAGAGAGAAAGAAACAACAATCCAGTATAAGCATTAGGTGATCATTGATTCCTTCCCAAGTAGATGGTAGTAATAATCAGCATCAGCACATCTGTCAACATTTATTTAAATTCCTCCCGAATGAATGAGCAGGGAAAGTGAATCACCTTGACCTCTCCTACTAGATCCCATTAAGATACAGCTGCCTGTGAGTTAGGTTTTTGGTACATCAAGGTGATATATTCCTGAAATGATGAGATCCAAAGCTTTACATCAACTTGCATTCTGCGGGAATCAATAATTACTAACTGGGTTTTTAAAAAAAAGAAGCTTTATATTATTTCGAAGTAATGTGGGTCAACATACCATCAGAAGGGTATTCTGAAGAAAATGGCAAAATTCACTCATTTCTTTATAATCTAAACAGCTTGCAATTTAAACAGTTCAAATATAGCAATTAACGAAAGTGGAGAACATTATTAATATTATTATTAAATTTATTTGCTATACACCTTGTGGTTCAAGTACAAGATCATGCACCTAGAAACGATTGTAGTCAGGCAGCATCTGAATTAAATCAAGAAATAGAAAAGGTAGGATAGGGCTGTGGCTTTTGCAGCCTTTCTTGTGTTTCCTAAGGTTTTCCAGGATTCCAAGATTTCAGTGATCCTCTTGACTATGAGCAGTAGTGGCTTCCCAGAGGTCATAGTAACAGCAGACTGATATTTTGGGTGGCTATGAACCCCCTCCATGCAGATGACCCCTTTCTTTCTTTTTTCCTGACTTGGAAAGGATATTATGATGATCATCTTGGGGGACTGAATTTATTCTGAATACAATTCTTTTTTTGGGGTAATTAATCTTGACTGTGGATCGAGTGACTTTGGTGGAGATTCCATTGAACTTCTTTCTTTAGATGAGAGCTGGTGTCAGGGATTGTTTTGGGTGAGTGTGACTTGAAAGGGATCCTGGACCAATCTGATGAGAATGGCTGGTGGGGAAAGGTGGTTTGATTGTGCTTTATGAGAGTGGGGGGTTTATTTGTTTGTTTGTATCCTGCCATTATTTTTACAAATAACTCAAGGTGGCAAACACATCCAACACACCATCCTCCTCCTATTTTCCCCACAACCACCACCACCAGGTGAGATACTTTGGGCTGCAAGAGTGACTGGCCCAAAATCACCCAGCTGGATTTCATAGCTAAAGTGGGACTTGAACTCAACAGTCTTCCGGTTTCTAGCCTGGTGCCTGAACAACTAGAGCAAAGTGGTCCAGTTGTAGATAATCCTTATGGCACTGATAGCTAAGACTGAAGTGTCTCAGAGGACTCAATTTCCCCTTCCCAGGTTGTTTGATGATGAGGACAGGATGATGAGGACAGTTTTGGCAATCAGAGGGATTGAATTGGGAGGTGCTGGGTTGAGTTGGAACATCACAGTGGTGATGGGCATAAGTAGATGGGGGAGTAGTGGGCTGTTCTCAGGTAACATGGGTCCAGTGTCTTATACAGGTTCCATATTCCAGCTCTCAGAACTCAAGCCCTGTGCTATTAAATGCCATGTCAGTCAGTAACACAGATTTAATAGCAGATGAGAGGGTCAACATAGCATGTTTTATCGTCAGATCGGCTGAAAGCACCCCCATTGCATAGGTCCAGTTTGCAGTCTCAGTACGGCAAGTCCAATGGGCACAAAATCCAGGAAAATAGTCAACAAGCGGACTGGGTCAGGATACAAGGGAAAAGCACATAAAGCATGGAACTGAACACGTTGCTCCAGCAACACTCAAGTCCTCAGGGCACAATTCAGTAGGCAATGCCAGTGCAGCCCTTCATGAGAGGCAAGGTTGCTTCCTCATGAATATTCCAGCTGACCGATGTGCCTATCTCCTCTCTGCTCTACGTGTCCTTGGATCAAGAGGAAGTGTGCACCCCACCGCCTCCTAACTGGCAGCAGCTGCTCCTGGTCTTTGCTTTGAGCCTCCTGCAGCTGTGATTCATCACCTCAGCCTATGGCTAGTCTGTACAAGCTAAGGCTGCTCCATCAGGGTAGCACTCTCTTGAGACCCAATCCTGACCAGTACTTGGCTCCACTCTTTTCTGCAGACTCAGACTCACTCTCCTCCTCTGAACTCACATCTGGAGAGGAGTCCTGGGGCGGATCCATGACAGAAATATCCCCAATGGTGTAATCAGCCAAGACCTCTTGACAGGATGGCAGTGTGGCAATTATCATCCAAGACACTCTTAAAGCTTTCCATGGTGCTATGTGAGACTCCACTCATTAAGCTAGACTCTAGAATTGGGATTGTTGCTACTGTACCAGCCTCACTGATGTATAGCAAACTCACTACCTGAGCTCTTCAACTTCTTTTCTGAATTGGCAGTAGAGTTTCACTAGGTTTATGGCTTTGGAGAACTTCATTCTACCTTCTGTAGGAGTGGGCTTCAAGGCAGTTTGTAAATCATGATTACTATTACAGTCGTGGGCCTATCCCAGATCATTCAGGGCATGACAGTGGTCATACACTTGATCTGGTTTCCCAATGACAATGTGGCAATATGGTATACTTAACTGCCTCCTTGCCATGGTCAGATCACACCCTAATTACCATGGGATTCTCTGTTGTCACTAACTACCAGAGGGAGGTAGGATCTATTGCATCAGTCCTCCTTCAATGACTGATGGGAACCTGATGGGTTTTAGAGGGAGCTGGAGATTATTACTGTACAGTCTGTTTGAAGCCCTGGTATATCTTGGAACAGGTTGTGTCTCTGTGAGCTTTCCCCTCACGTGAATCCTGTCATTCTCCATAGTTCACAGAAGAATTGAGGGAGATGAATTGAGAGAAGAGACATCTAGAGAACTGCTGTTGTTCAATGAGAGATGAACTTGACCAGATAGGAGTTACAGCTGCTCTTAAAGCCTCCCCTGTGGCAATAATAAAAGGCAAAGTGGCAATACTTCTCTGCTTTTATTATGACAGCAGATATCTGTCCCCATAGCCTTGTTTCTGCTGATATATGCTCTTAGGTAGAGGGGGCTCAGAGGTCCTTGTACAAGACCATGTTGAAGAACTTGCGTAGCATCGGATGACCAAAATAACCTAATACCGTATTTTTCGGAGTATAAGATGCACCGGAGTATAAGACGCACCTTAATTTTGAGGGAGGAAAACAAGGAAAAA
>JANHFT010000196.1:34126-47314 GCA_032467955.1 Pseudoxenodon macrops | reverse complement strand
AAAATAAAATAAAATAAAATAAAATAAAATAAATAAATAAATAAATAAATAAATAAATAAATAAATAAATAAATAAATAAATAAATGATCCAATCAATGCACCATCTGGTAGCCTGGTGACATCACTCCTCCTTCTTCCAGTCAGGTGTGAGAACGTCTTTGGTTCCCAACAGAAAGTCGTTTATTTTGACTACACAGCCCCAGCTATCTCTAATCCCCCCCCCTCCCTATCCCTCAGCTCCAGTGTGGCAGCACTGAAGCTCCAAGATGGCGTCAGCCATCAGGGTGGACGGTTTCAACATGAAGCATTGTTTTCCTCAGGCAAATCAGTTCCCCTTCCCCCCCATTTCCTTGACTGATATGCCACATTGCTGTATATGATAAATGACGTTCAGTTTGGCAAGTTCAACGCTAGACTAACTGGGTCTGATTTGGAAAAAACCCATTTGCAGATAAAGAGAAAGAAGAGAGCGATCTATTCAATTGCTAATAATAATCGCCCCCCTGCCTCTTCATTCTACTTCTTGTGCTTTTAATTGAGACTTTATTTAGAGCAGCTCTGCTATCTCTTATGTCAATGGCTCTAATATTGTTTTCGTTTATATTTCTATTCTTAGTTCATGACGTCATCAGCTTGGTTAGTTGCTCTGCATTTTAAAATGGTTGCTGATGAGTAGCTGTGGTTTCTTTTTCTCTCTCTCCCGACAAATAGTATCTATGAACAAACGTTATTGATGATAATCAAACCACGATGTTGATACTAAACCAGGTTACTTAACGAGAATAGCATGATATGAACTTTTTAAGGCAGAGAGAATGTGTTTGTGTTCCTAAATAAAGTGCTTTGCTAATTTCTGAAATCGTGGACTTTTGAGACCCATCCTTGTGGTCCATAAACGATGGTTTCTAGTTTAATGTGCTGTACAAATGTGGCCAGTTGCGGTTTACGCATGCTTTATTCATGCTAGTAAGGTGTGTAAAAACCAGGTCAAACCAACCGCTAGCAAGTTACTGAATGGTTGATTTCCATGTCCTATTTGATGAGCATTCTGTAGGCATCTGACTGGACTTTGTGAGGGAATTTTTTTTTTTTGAGTTTGGGAACTTCTGGCTGATTCGGTCCTATTTTAATTATTTCCTATCCTTGCATTTTGCAAAGAAAAGATTTTTGAAAAAAAATAGGCCATCACTACAATTAATTGTGTTTTAACGTCGGGGAAATAAAAGGTCTCTGTGTAGTAGAACTTGGCTGACCTTGGTTATTAGATGCATTAATTCGGGAGAGATTAGACCTCTCCTAGGATGGCATTGTTACGGCAATTTTGCACAACAATGACCCTAATCCACTAAAAGGAACTAAGCAATCTCGGTGGTATGCCCAATCCAAAGGCTTTAAATCCCTGTTTATGGTAAGAAAACTTTAGCAGCTGTGGGCAACGAACTTTGACTTTCTGTGTTCTAAATCTTCTTCTTCGTTATCGTTTTATTTTCCAGAATCTATAGCGTTTGCGCTGTTGACCTTGGGATGCTTACAGCTTGGAAGCGTTAGGAGCTGGGCATCCCTTCCCTCCCCAGGAATGTAGGGGAAGAAATCTCTGGCGAGGAGGTACTAAAAACAATTTAACTTTCTCCGTACAGTAGGGACCTGCCTTCACCACCGAGATTCCACCACACGTGTTCTCAATTATTGGAAGCGGAGTAAAGTTTGATCAAGAGAAACGCAGCCCTGGCTGACTTTCTTGAGGCGCTGTAAAATGATACGTATATATCCGTAAGTACCGATCTGTAACCCAGTTACGCTCTCATAAGTCTCACATAATCCACGCCGTAAGGCAGATCTTATCCCTGGTTGAAAATACTTTGGGTCTCCTCAGGATTGGCCTGGGGTGGCATCACCAAATGTTCAGGAATACCCCGAAATGAAAGCAAATTATGAAATATTAGAAACCAGCATTGTTGCTGTTGAATATATGTTTTATTAGTACTTTTTTGTGTGTGATAAGCATAAAAAATTCCATATCCATCTGGACAGCGTGTTGTCTGGGCACATTTGGTTTAAAATTGAAACACAACAATAATCATAATAATTAACCAGTGGAACAACTTCCCTCCAGAAGTTGTGAATGCTCCAACACTGGAAGTTTTGAAGAAGATGTTGGATAACCATTTGTCTGAAGCGGTGTAGGGTTTCCTGCCTTGGCAGGGGGTTGGACTAGAAGACCTCCAAGGTCCCTTCCAACTCTGTTATTGTATTATGTTCTATTACTAATTTTAGATTAATTTAATTATAGCATACAGTTCTTTGTGTTTCTTATCTCTATTTGAAAGTAGAGTGTTTTCTAACCGTTCTTCCTGGAATCTCTTCTGCCAGGTTTTTTTTTAAGTGGCAAAAGCCATTGATCCCAAAGAATTTGTTTTCTTTTTCTAAACATGAAATGGGTATAAGTTTTAAGGAAATAGAAATGAGTGACTGAAGACAGAAGGATTAATAATTCTTCCTCCATAAATAATGGAGCTGATGTAGCCACCGATACAACATGATATATGATTATATAATGCAGTTTTACTGTAAGATTTTTAACGGTTAGGGGTGAGCTTGCAATATCTTTGACTGTGACATAAGAAAAATCCTAAACTGCAAAAAGTAAATGGGATTGTGCAGAAACAAGTACAATGTTATGTTTACCCACTTCAGGTTTGCATAATGCATGCAAGTTGCAGAACTGAAGTCATTTTTATGGAATCTTGAACAGTTGAAAATGTAATGTCAAGGGTTGAGTTTCTGTAACTGCAAGCATATAACACTATGCCTAAAGTTAGTAGGATGGACATGTAGTTGTTCAGCCTGCAGACCTTATAATTACAGAGGAATACATTTTCCTGCTTTTGTAAATTCAAGGTCGTCAACATTTAAAGGAAAATGGAAGGAACAACACTTGAAGTTAATTCAATGAATCCTGAGTATTTATTTTATTTTTGTTCCAATTCACTTTTCCTGAACAAAGAACATAATTTAGATTATAAAGTTGTTGCTGAAGCTTTTCAGATATAGTTTAATTTTCTTCTAATTTAAGTGTTTTTCTCTCTTCCTTTTATAGCAGAGGTGAGCAATTGTTTAGTAGATGGGAGCCATATGGCTATACTTATTAGTGTTTTGGGAGAAGTGAGGGCCGCAGGGTTTGTTTTTTTCTTTTAAAAAATAGTGAATTTAACAACCCAAAATAAAAATAATGCAATAGCAATGATGCAATTATAAAGAGAGGAAAAGGTGTATATAATAGGGATAAAAATAAAATGAAAACACAAGTAAAAGATCAGCCTGATATTAATGATATTAAAATAAAAGTAGCTTATTATTATACATAATTATTAAACCTATATCATATTTTAAAAATACTGTTCCACCTACTCTTTGATATGGACCAATTTTCTACCCAGATATCCATGCAAAATAATGTATTAATAATAAGTTAGACCATTGGTCCATTTGTCTCAGCATAATTGTGTGTGTGTGTGTGTGTGTGTGTGTGTGTGTGCACTTAATCTATAGTAATTTTCTCTGTAGTTATAAAAATATAGTTCGGATTTCCCTGAGAGATGTTTGCTTTGGAGGAGAGATAAGGAGAGCAAAACCTTGCTGATATTCCTGCATCTCTGTAGCTTTTGATAGACACCACCTGGCTGGAACTCTTGGATAAGTTGGCAATTGTAAGCCTGCATTCTTTCAAGCCATATCTTGTAATTAATATAGGGAAGCAATGAAAATCTACGGGAAGAAACAGATGGTGGAGGAGGAACTGTTGCGACTACCAGCACCCTACCTAGTGAAATCTTTCTTTAGATATTCATTTATCATCCTAAATTGAGCATCCTCAAAGTTCCAATCCTATATTTTCTATGTCTGTTTCCGTTTTCCTATACCCTTTTCTACTCTGCATCATCAGAACCTTTCCAATTTTTCCTCTATTATCTCACAGCAAACTTTAGTGTTAAGACTGATTGCATTGGCCACTTAAAGTCCTCAATTATAATTATGGGTGAAATGGGATGAGTCCAGTAACTACTTTTCTCCCATGGGAAGAGTCATTTTCTGTTCATTTTGAGGAAGATCAAAGTTCATGATTAATAATGTGAGCATGATAGTAATAGTTTCTTTCTTTCCTACCTAAGATTCAGCTGCAACTGTACTCTCTTTAGCATCTTCTTTTGACAAGCACCAATTCTAGTTTCCATCTGAGGTATTTTGGGATGGAAACGGCAGTCAGTTACACAGATACAAATGGTGACAAATATTTGGAAAACATTTTGCAAATTGACTTTTTTTCTAAGGGAACCTGAACTGTTCTCAGAACAATGGTTTCTGAGAATTTTACCTCAAGAATTCTCTAAAAATTATGGAAGCTTATGCTTCTATTCAATTATTTTCCTCTCTTCTCCTTTCCTGAATGCCATCCTTAGTTTAAATGATCAAGGCAGTTTTCTACAGATCGAGCACCTACTGTAGATTGTTGAAAGACTGCAAATACTTCTGTACTGATTTGTCTGGCAGAGTAGAGGAGGACAAACGATTTGGAAAATGTTGGGAAAATGTTGGAAATTAGAGGGAGGGAGGGACGGAGGAAGGAAGGAAGGAAGGAAAGAAGGAAGGAAGGAAGGAAGGAAGGAAGGACATTGGTTTAATTGTACTTTTCTTTCCTGCTTGTTCATCCAGTGTGGGGATTTGGTGTGATTATGTACAGAATTTTCTCTCCTTATGATTCATCCCCCTGCCTCTCATTGGAGAAGCAAAGCCACTGAATTCAAACTATTCCCATGAATAGCAGCAGAATGTGTGATCTGCAGATGCTTTCAGTTCAAAAATGGGTTAATGGACGATCTGACAGAACAAGACCTCAGGGTACAACTAGGGAGGTAATTAACTGGAAGGCCTCTAATACAGACAAGTCTTATATGATGATGTATTGTTTTATAGGTCAACATTGCCATTTAATATCTGATGTGAGATTTAATTGGCAAACTACCATACGGATGAGAATGAGGAGAATATGCTGAAGCAATTTTGTGCTAGTATAGCCAGGAGTCTGAAAGTGTACGACCTTCTGTATTAATAGTAATTTTATTTCAAACCCAGTCTCTAAAGGCAGCAAATAACAACAACAAAGGGGAGAGTGTATTCATTTCTACTACCAGATTCATACACTGATAGAAGAGGTCAAGGCTACCTTTGCTATGGGTTTGATCACTGATTTGGAAAAGTGTGCAGGCAGAACTCTTCAGGCACATCACATCTATGAAGATCACACACTAGGGTAGCACATTCTTGTGACCTGATCACAAAAACCATCATATATATGGTTACTAAATACACAGCCCCACTTTCTTGTATATTAGACATAAAAGCCACCTGCCATCACTTCTTCCTGAGAGAGAGAGAGAGAGACAGAAGAACATTGTCATTTACACAAGAAAAGAGACTTTTATATTGGTTAATTTCCTTCTTCAGCTCCCCCAGCTCATTTGATTCATCTATAATAATCATAAAAATAAAAATTTACAAGTAGGAACTTTTGACCAACATAGGATATTTAATTATTGAGTTGATTTCCCCCCTTTTTTGTGAAATTAGTTCTCTCGCATTGTGGCATTGTCACATCAATGGCAGCCAATGATCTGAGGCAGAAGTATTTTCTCATCTTAGAACTTATATTTGGGGAATTTGACATAGGGATGATATTTATGATAGTGTCCCCATGACTCCCATCAAGTGTAATTCCAATTTTTACAGCTATTCAGCTCACTATCTCCCATGTGGGTACCCCACAGAAATTGGAATCCATGATGTGATTCTTCAGAGTGAGTGGTTACGGAAGTGTGCTGTTGGTGTGATATATTTAATATGCTGTTGGAGGGACCATGGATACTGACTAGAGGCATACTATTTCTTTTTAAACCAGGAAAAATAATGTTTTTTTTTCTCGGTTTCTTTTGGTTTTGAGAAGAATCATATTTATAGTAGTATAGTATTTCATTATTCATTTTTTAAATGCTAACTCTTCAGTGTTATTTAAGGATTTGGGGTGGGAAGGAAACATAAAATGTATTTTTTCCTCTCTAATCTTTATTTTATTTTTTATATAGATTTTCACAGTTTTAATTTAGAACAGAAAAGCACCAACTTTGGAAGCCATAGCCATTACACTTTTACAAGGTTTGTAAAAGTGTAAGTCTTATATGCTATTGCTTATAAATAACTCAAAACATACCTAATACTCATTCCTCCTCCTATTTTCTCTGTGAGGGAATCCTGCGTCAACCCTGTGAGGTGGATTCAGTTGACAGAAAGTGCCTGACTGAAAGTTACCCATTCGGTTTTTTTATGCCTAAGGTGGGACTAAAAGGTAAAGGTTCTCCCGCACATTTGTGCTAGTCATTTCCAGCTCTAGGGGTGGTGCTCATCTCCATTTCTAAGCCGAGGAGCCAGTGCTTTATGAAGATGAAGATGATCGTGTGGCTGGCATGACTAAATGCCGAAGGTGCTTGGAGCACTGTTACCTTCCCACCAAAGTGGTCCCTATTTTCTATTTGCATTTTTATGTGCGTCCAAACTGATATATTGGCAGAAGCTGGGACAAGTAACAGGAGTTCACTCCATTACGCGGCACTAGGGATTCGAACCGCTAAACTGCCGACCTTATGATTGACAAGCTCAGCATCTTATCCACTAAGCCACCATGTCAGAAGGTGGGACTAGAGCTCCCTTATTCCTAGGCCTAGCAGGTGCAGCTGATGTCTACAAATGTGGCATTCCCCCATCTCTGATGGGGCTGCCCTGAGGTCAGGAAGGCTCTGAAGGAGGTGTGTGGGGGGGAAGCAGGAGGCTTTCCAGCATGCATGGATGATGCCTACAAATGTGGCATTGTCCCTCCACTTTCCAATCCCAAAATTCCAGAATAAAGTCGGGGTGGCCTTTGAGTGCCTCTGACAAAATCCTCAACAAGAGGTCACTAACCCAGGCTCACTGAGGAAGTGGGGGGTCACCAATGAATCTCAGCCAGAGAGACACAGTGTAACCTCAGATGCTGCCCCCTTCCTTAGCAGGATGAGGCTGGAGCTCTTGGCTTTTAATTGGGGCTCCCAGCATGGCGGTGGTAGAGGGCTCTGAGTGAGCCCCACTTTGCAGGATGAAGCAGGTGGATGTAATTGCAAGTCCAGCTCTGGCTATGTTGAGGAGCAGCAGCTGTGTCTGGGCCTAGGAGCTGAGGAGAAGGAACGGGAGGCACACCTTGACTGGGCTGCCTGCTGGCCCACTGCATTCAGGTTTTTCCTTTGGCTGTGGGCTGGGGAGGGTCAAGGCAGTGGGGAAGCTTTTTGTCCTCACTGTCCTCACTGTCTCCAAGTTGGCCCCATGGGCCAGATGTAAGCATCTCACGGACTGCATCTGGCCTTGAGTTTAACATGTCTGATATAGCATCTGTTCATTTAGTTTCTTTTCCATGAGTGAAATTTGCATTTGCCTCTGCTAAATTTAAGTATTATTTTCAGTACTCTTAACTTATACATTTATATTTATGAAAGAATGATTATCCCACTCAATTTGTGGCATCTGCAAATTGGATAAGCATTTCTTTAAAGATATTGGAGAGTTGTGGTCCTTAGACTGAACACTGTGGCACCCCACAGAATAGTTTGGCAAAGAACCATCGCTGAGCATTTTTTATAGTTTCCAGATTACCTTATGGATTCACCCTACCCTTAATTAATTTACTAATCATGTTGCAGCTGCAACATTCTTGCAGTGTTGTGCTAGAATCTAGATGCATCATACCTACAGGATCTTTCCAATTTACTAAGGAAGTTTTCCAATCAAAACATAAACCAAGATTGTTCTCTCATATCACTGGACAACATTCCTTTCAGTACAATAATCATGAACATCTTCTCAGAATGTTTTAACCAAGAACAATATTTCCAGTTTTTCAACCTACAATCCATCTCACTCTAAATAGTGATCATCCAAAAATATATACCACAGAAACCTAAGACGACATCACTTCCATATTCACTAATCACCTGCAATATTATTTTCCTTTCCAAACCAATCTATACTACTTCAGATAAGGAACCTTTTTAAAGGCAGAATTGTTGACACAAGAATACCTTCACATAATTGACCCTCCATGAATACACCTTGCCTCCGTCCTGTATTTTAATCCAAAGAATGAGATGTCAATACCAAAATAGTGATCATTGCATTGATTTCCTAATTTATTTTTCATTACTGTTACCACATGAGAAAGAAAAATATGTGCAATGGAATGGGATAATTCACTGCAGCCAACTCACAATGGCCAACTTGCCATGGTAAAGTCACCTTGGTCAATTCACCATGGCCAATTCCTCAGCCAACTCACCACAGAACAACGGAACAACTCACTGATAGACAATTCAATTCAATTTAATTATTTAAAATAATTAAAAAATTATTTGAATTTTTGTCATTCATATTTTATTTTGCTTCTCCTCTGGCACCCTTCCTTTAATGATTCTATTAGACTATTTCTTCAATATTAGTGTAACTCTTATCCCACAGCAAGTTGTCCTGCAGTGAGTTGACCACGGCAGTTGTCTCGTGGTGAGTTGACTGTGGCGAATTGGCTACCGAAAGTTGGCTGCAGCGAGTTGGCCTGTGGCAAATTGGCCAAGGTGAGTAGGCTAATGGCATGTGGGAATGTACTTTGGGAGTAGTGAGAGAGGAGAGATGCCGTCTGGGGATAAGAGGGGATGTTGACTGCCACTACATAACAGGCAGGGAAAAAACCCTCAGAAATAAACCCCCCTTATTTACCAGGTGATAAAAGAGATGACAGAAGATTTATCGTTTCAGACTTTCAAGATTTTGTTAATGTAGCCTTGCAATAAAATAAAGTTAGCTCATGTGGTTATGTTTCCCATTTGGTCCACCTGGGAAGGCTGACTTCATGTGGTATGCTTGGGTAGAAGAAGTAAAGCTTATTATCCTGCATAATTGCTGAACTAGTAGCCCTGTTGTACATTTTGATGCTTGAACAGATGGTTAGGTCACTTTGTTAGCCAGTTACTAAGCTAAAGAAGAGATGGAAGCTTTCTCGCTAA
This sequence comes from Pseudoxenodon macrops, assembly GCA_032467955.1. NCBI lineage: Eukaryota > Metazoa > Chordata > Lepidosauria > Squamata > Pseudoxenodontidae > Pseudoxenodon > Pseudoxenodon macrops. The sequence goes on along the minus strand of JANHFT010000196.1, from coordinate 38,182 downwards.
ATACAACACTTGTAAGATCATCTCTGTTCTTCAACTGATAACAATGTGTTACTGGGTCTTCATTCTTATTTAGTATTAGGTTAAAGAATTAGCTCTTCTTCCATAGCATTTAATTTCTACTGCCAGGAAGGAAGGATGAATGATTGTAAATGCATCTATTTAGCAGTTGTTGTTGTTTTTAATGAAAGCCAAGGTACTTCTCAAGGCGGCTTACAACATAAATATTAAAATAACAATGGAAAAAAATCAGCCAAGGAGACATATCAGACCCTAAAACAAAAACATGAAAACATGATGTGGCACATAAAACAAATGGACACCTAAGAAAAACCAGCAAGAAAGAAATCCAACCACAAAGGATAAATCATAGATTAAAATATCGGTATACATGTTCATTTTTATTTACATTACAAGGAATCTCTTAACTCTTCCAGACATTGAAAGCATGACTGAAATGAGTTGCAGACAAACTGAGTAACTTCATCTGAGTTATGAACATATTCAGTGCCAGTTTCTCCATCGTCTGTGGGTTTGGATGGCACATGATGGAACTCTATACACATATCAATGCATGGAGATAGAAGTATAAAATTATAGAGTTGTAATGTACTTTAGAGGCCATCAATTTCAAAACCCTGTTCAGTGCAGAATATTACAACATCTCTGACAGATGTCCACCCATCTTCAGTGTGAAGACCACCATCATGTAGTGGAGATATACACACACACTAAATCTAATCATTTTATGAAAGGAATGACCCTACCCAATTATACATTATTTTCATACGTATGTGTATGATTGTAGAATTATCTGAATCATCCTAACATTCTGAAAAATTAAAAGATTTTGTGGAAAGTGATTCAGCTCTCATAACATAAAAGCTCAAATTTGAAGGCTGGACCTAATATCCAAAGACAGTGATTCGTCCAGTAACCTTTTGGCTTTAATTAGACTTGAACCCTTCTTGTCTGTGTTTCAAATATCAAGCTTTCCAACTGCTTTCTTTTACTGTTATTCACCTTTAGCATGGGAACAGTTGTCTACACTAATTAAGTGTGAAGGCTATCTGACTTTGGAGAGCAAGAGTTCATCTTTAGCTGCTATTTGCAACAGCTTTTGTGCATGGCTCATAATTCATATAGCAAAAGCTGAGTGCAACCATTACATAAAGAGGATTCTGTTTGCTTTGGAAACCTGAGAGGGGAATCCCTCAGGCATTTGTGTCCCAAGCCATCCCAAGTGAGTAAGTAGCAGTAGCAGCAGGAAACATGGCAAAGGAAGAGGCATCTATCAGACCCTTTTTAGTTTAATGCACAAATGGAATTTCAAGCAGTCCGGCTATATCTCCTTTTTGCAGAATAACTGTAATTTTTCATTTTTCTACATGCTCCTTTACCTGAATTTGTCCCATTTCTTCCTGCAGATTCCTGATTGCACTGGGAATAGTGAGCGATGAGAACATCTGTCTCTTATATAGTAAAAGGGTTTGGAAACATATGCGTTTGTACTAAGTAGGTTGAAAAAATTCTCATGATCTAGACTGTTTTTTGCTAATGTGTGTGTGTGTGTGTGTGTGTGTGTGTTTTGGGGGGAGACAGAAGAAGAGAAATATGTCAACTAACATTTTTCAAAATATGTCTGTTTTAGCATAGGTGCTATATTCCTAAACCATTGGTCATGCTGTTTTCAGTTGATGTGTGCTAAGGTCCAGTAACAAATGGAGGGTCTCAGTTTGCCCATCATTTTTAGAGGCTTAGGGCTCTCTTCCTCTTGTTTGTTGATTTTAGATGCTCTGTTGGGTTAATGAAAGAATCCTGCAGGGAAAAGGAATTAAATCTGGGAAAGCTCAGAAGGATCTTTTCAATCCAAATAGCAAATCTGCTTCTACGAGAATATACAAGCTGTTGGAAAAGAGAGTGAATCAGAAATTGATTCATGGACAAATTGTAAAACTACAAGAGGTATAACAGCATAACAGCATGGGCTGAAAGTTCCTGGTTGAACTCACTCACTCACTGGGTGAGTCTGACCTCAACCTCCATCTGCTAAATGCTGGAAAACAGGTTGATGCAACTTGTATGCCCCATGAAAAAGACTACTGCTTATCAGGGTGGATGGTAGCTCAACAAGGGCCTCATTTAGAGATAAATAAGATGAACCAACAAGAAAGTGTTATGACTTTATGGCTGAGAAAAACATGGTCAGTTTTCTGTTCTTCAGTAGCTTCCTTGTAACTACTCCGGGTGGGAAGAATGAATGGTGGGAAACAGCAGAGGAACTGAGCAGCAGCATTAAAGCAATGTAGTTACAACTGCCATTTTTATTATTGTGGGAGGTAAGTTGAAAACGAGAACTTCTCAGAGTACAGATGTCAGTTATGCCATCAACCAGCAGTCACCCACTTTCAAGGCAAAGAAACATAGGCAAAAAGTCTATTAAACAATGGGATTGGTGAGAGAGAGAAAGAAACAAACACCAGAATTAAACTATTGTGGGTATAAAAAGGGAATTATATCCCCACGCTGACAGGAGGCAACCATCTGTTTTAATGGCCTCTTCCTAGTATGTAATAAAGATTCTTATTGGCCTAGCCAGGCCATAAGCTGAGCCTACAGCTACAGCCTAGTCACCCTGTGCCAAACTTAGTATCAGATAAATGTGGCCGAGATCTTGTCAGTGAGCCTGAAAGCTTGATTGCCCTCATTTATTCCCATAGCAATGGGAAGAAAGCCATCACATATTGCTCAAGGATTTAAAAAAAATGGATACCATCCCCTGTCATCAAGTAGACAGCACCATGTTCCAGAATCAAAATCAGGTGGCTATCCAAATGAACCAGCTGAAAGAAATTATGACAACAAGGAGATTTTGCCCATTGAGGAAGCATTGGCCCCATCTCCTTGAAGGGACAAAATATCCCTTTTAGGTCCACAGTACCACAAAAATGTGGAATCCTTACAAGCTTCTCGTAGACTCAGATAGTGCCAGTGTCTCATTTTAACTCCTTCCTTGAGGGAAGAAAACACGCAGCTTAGCCAAGGCAGCTGGCCAGCTGGCCACTTTGGAGTATTTAAAATGCTTTCTGATTTTTGGTGACCTCATATTATGGAAAACATCAAGGCTTTTATATCTTGTTGCCACACTTGTTGCCATTCCAAGCCATTTGCCGACAAGTTTTCCAAAGCCACAACTTACCCAATCATCTCCTTTCTGACAGAGGCACATAATTCATATCACATTTTTGGAAAGCTATTTTTCAAATATTGGATGTTAAGCTCTATGTGTCCTCTGCCCATCGCTTGCAGCTAGATGGATAAATGGGGAGAATAAATGCCACTTGATTATCTTCATTTCTGTGTAAACTACCAGAAGACAATTGCTCTGATTGTGTCCTTATTTGCCTATGAGAACTTAATTTGCCTTAAATTTGCCTATAAGAAATCAGTTCATCAGATGTCACTATTTTAGGCCAACTATGTTAACACCCATGGATGTTGTCAAATGCTTCCTGGCTCTCACCTCTATTGGAGGCTTCTTATTTTCTCCAGGAACTGTGAGTTGCTTAACACCTACTCAAAGATCAACAGAATCATGCCAAAACATACAAGCACTCCCATTGTGGTTGGAGAATATATCTGGCCTTCTATAAGAATTATTCTTTTCGCACAACTGTCTAGAAATCTGGATATCAACTTTATCGAATCATTTCCTATACTTGGACATATCACTCCTATAGCCTTTCATTTGTAGCAGCTGGTTTTACATCACCTCCATCACCTTCCTGTATCTCTACCCCATCTTGTTCACTTATTGATGGGGATAAAGGGATTCAGATAAAGCAAACTCCAGATTCTCAGTGTGGGCTAGAATATCTGATTCCTGGAAAGGGCTACTAGATGGAGAATAGTCATGGAGAAACCAGATGATTCTTAGAGTTTTTGCTCTGAGGGACAGAGGAATTGATTTGGTGAAAGAAGGGGTGTCAGCATTCCAAATATCATCCAGAACTAAATCAGACTCCAAGGCAAAGCATTCCTCAAAGTTCCAATTTATTA
>JANHFT010000195.1:5694-20371 GCA_032467955.1 Pseudoxenodon macrops | reverse complement strand
ACTTTTACGTAATAGTATAAATTAGCCATTTCTATAACAACAAACCTATCTAATTGTTAAAACCCAAAATCAAAGTTGCATTTTCGTGAGTCACGGTGGCGCAGTAGTGCGGTACTGCAGGCTACTTCTGCTGCCTGCTGGCTGCCTGCAATTTGGCAGTTCGAATCTCACCAGGCTCAAGATTGACTCAGCCCTTCCATCCTTCCAAGGTCGGTAACATGAGGACCCCAGATTGTTGGAGGCAAGATGCCGACTCTGTAAACCGCTTAGAGAGGGCTGTAAAAGCACTGTGAAGCGGTATATAAGTCTTAAGTGCTACTGCTATTGCTTTCAAACTGGTAGGTGGGAAGGAGCTGGGGCAAAGACGGGAACTTGCCCCATCGTGCAGCCATCAGGTCTTCAACCTGAGCTGTCAGCTTTCCAGCCAACAACCTCAGCTTCTTAAACTCTGAGCCATCACAGCTCTGGACCATGACTCCGGAGCATATATTAAATTTTCCCCAACTATTTCTACCGTATTAATATTTAACACTTGGCGGTAAAACGTGGAAAGGCTCCAGACGTTCTCCCGAGGCATTTCAGGAGACATGGGCCGGTCTGGTGTCTCAATTTGTGCACGTGGGATAAAAGGATCCACAGACATCACTAAAACAGGTGAAGAGAGTGATTTACTAACCCCACACGTATCTTCAGCATGCCGTTAAACAACTCGGGGGAGTTGGAGATGATCCAGCCGATATGAATGACAAGTTCCTGTTGAAGAACAGCTTCCCTCTCGTCCTGCAAATTGCACTTGTTGTAGATGATGTCTTTAATTGCGCTCGGAGACAAGGGATTAGATATAATTTCTTCCTCTTGGCCAAATGCCCCAAGTGTCACCTAAAGGAATATATTAGCAGCAATTAGAGGTATAACCTGAACCGGGGAAGCAGGGAGGGAGTCCTTATTCATGATATCTCCTGGACTTAAATCTCCTGCTTTCCAACAACGGTTGGGATAAAAAGGGACGTAAGCAGAATGGGGAGTTAAAATCATCGCTGATGGGGAAAACGGAGATTTGCACATCTCTATTATTTTCTATTAAAGAGCATCTTTTTTTTTTTATAAACGAGCTTGTTCCGTAAGGAAGCAATGACTTGGGATTGCGTAGATTCAGGGGGAAAAAAGGTGGATCTGCCCTGTTTTATTTGACGTCATTAAAACTTGCCAGGCATAATAATATATAAATTATCCTGGACCCTTCTCTGAAGGGGGCAAATGGGCTTTCCTCATGGCCACCAATAGTTCTCCGCAGCTCACAGAGTTGCCAGATTTGAAGTGGTCCTTCTAGGTCAGTGATGGCTAACTTTTTTGCCATTGTGTGCCAAAAATGTGGGGAGTGTGGGGGGGGTGTTGTTGCACATGTGCGTGCCCATACCCATAATGCAATGTGCCCTGCCCCCCGTGCATGCGTGGGTGACCTCCCCTCTTCTCCCGCTTTTGGCACACAATGACATGGTGGGTTTTTCGCCGTCCCCGGACTCCAGAGGCTTTGTAGGAGCCTGGAGAGGGTTAAAACGGCCTCTCCCGTCCCCCAGAGGCCCTCCGGAGGCCAGAAATGCCCTCCCGGAGCCTCCACGCAAGCCCATTACTTACCTCAAAATGGACTGCGTGGAGACTCCTGGGAGGGGAGGGGGGCATGGCCAACTGAAAATCAGCTGGAGTTGATCTATAGCAATGGTGTGCTGGCAGTTTTGGCTCCGTGTGCCACCTGCGGCACGCGTGCCATAGGTTCGCCATCACCTTGCTAGGCTGCCAAACCAGCAGAGACTAACTTAACCATCAGCTTAGTTCTCAGTTCCTTTTAAATCTAAGAAGGAAGGAGCAGGGAATTAAAAAAATAGAAACCGTTGACTTGTAGGATGTCAATTTAGATCACGTTGGGGGAATGCAGGAATCCATTCAAGTGCTTCTACATTCTAGGACTTACTGACTACGCCCCTCATTTCATTTTATTTTCTGCTCTAAAGTTTAAGGCAGCCACAGTCCCAACCAAGAGCAAGGAATCACATTTTCTAGCCCCAACTATGAGCGAGGAATCGCATGTCCTCCGTATGTTCTCCGCATGCTTTTGATGTCAGCGCGATCGTAATGCTATCTGTCCCGCTCAGAAGGATGAAATGGCTCCAGGAGGTCCCAAATCTTCCAAGTGGGTTCCCAAGTAATCAGGACCATCATCACCAGTCTAGTTTTAGATAGGGTGAATTGATGATGGCTGTTCACCCATGGTAAGTCTTCACCTCTCAGAGGGAACTGAATGTCAAACAGGGAAATAATTGGTTTCCTGGACAACGGTGATGGGACAGGCAGCATTACATCCTTACTGGCTCTTTGATTCAAACAGAAGACACGCCGGATGGACAGGACACTAACAGCCAAAGCAAAGGACAACAGAGAGAGTGCCAAATCATGCTAGGCCAGAATGGGCTATCAAAAATGACTGCATATTTGTGATGGAAAAATCCTCTATAAAACTGTAGTAACTCTACAAGGCTAGTTGGCCAGAACTGGACATAAGAGTTGTTTGTTTGTTTTTAAACATAAAAATCAAATGCAAATTGAGTCTCCAAAGCCTAAATTTGGTTACAACCTCTGCCCAAAACAACTGCCATCGCCACCAACTGTAGATAAACACAGCGGAGTCCGTAACGTTTAAAAGGGTTTGCAAAGTGTATATAACTTGACTTATTCAATTTAGCTGATGAATGTAATCTGAAAAAGGCAGACTTACCTGCTTGCCCTGAACTAAAACATTAGTAATAGATGGGGCAAGGCTGTCCACTAGTTTACATAAAAGGCTTGCTGCGAAGCGCACAACAGACCTGAGGGTAGAAAACAAAGCAATCCAGCTGGAAATTAAACGCTAGCTTTAATGGGATTCAAGAATTTGACTGAGAGCTTCTTGCCATGCTTGGCCAACGATTAACCATTTATATATTAGTGCGTCTATGGTATTTGAATTCAAGAGACCCCCTTTATAGATTGGTGGGACAGCAGCTAAATCAACTCAATTCAATTACGGAAGCAAGGATGCCAAGGTTTGCAATGGGGTGACATTCATTAAACTACATAGATTATAAGACAATGCTGTTCCTTCTTGACATCAAGGCAAGATTGGCATCATGTAAATACCATGTTTCCCCTGAAAATATGACCTACTCAGAATGTAAGCCCTAGCTTGATTTTTACACATGCGCCCAATATAAACCCTGCCCCCAAAATAAGCCCTAATTAAGACCCCGCCCACTGCAGGGTGCATGGGTAAAAATTAAGCTAGGTTGGGGATCGGTAGTGATGGCGGTAGAGCTGCCTTACTACTTAACTTCGGATAGTTGCAGCCAAGCCTTGTACACCTCGGCCTATTCAGGTCCAGAGCTCTGTTATCGGTTACAGAGGACTTCAGAAAAGCAGAAGAAATGGGTCGAGGTGTGTGAGCCCTGGCTACAACTATCTTGGTGCTGAAGAAGTTCCTGAAGGCCTCTGACAGCAAAAAGGAGGCTGGGGGTGACGCGCGCAAGTGAGGCGTGTCAGTTGATGACATCCCCTCCCTCCCAAAAATAAGACCTGGTGCCTTTTTTGGTGGCAAAAAATACTGTTTCCCTGAAAATAAGACAGGGTTTTATTTTCTTTTGACTCCCAAAATAAGCGCTTGGCCTTATTTTCCGGAAGGTCTTGTTACTTTTGAGGTGCAGGAGGCGGCGAGCGTGGTCACCTCATGGCTGCTGCTGCTGTGTTTTGGGGAGGGCTTATTTTCAGGGGGAGGGCTTATTTTAGCGCATACGGTCAAAAGCCTGATTGGACTTATTATCCAGGGAGGTCTTATTTTCAGGGAAACGGTATAAAACAGGAAGGAAACACGGTAGCCTTTATTTTATTAACTTTAGATTTCCCTGGCAATCTGCGTTAAAAAAAAATCTCACAGGAGAACCTTTCGAATGGTCGGGATCTGATTTCCCATCGAATTGTGCTGTTGAATGAGAAATCAAAGCCTTCCACTTTCTCAAGAAAGTCCCTGAGAAAGCAGGAATCGGGAGGTTTTCCGTTTGGACGGGAAAAGGGGGGGAAAACTCGCCAAAGTTATTTAGCATCTGTGGACAAAATTGTAGCCCTGTAAATAAAACGTTGTAGTATCCCTCTCTCTTCCTAAGCAGTCAATAATTTTCAACAGCCTCTTTCAGCCCATCGCCAAAGATTAAATGATGGATACAGATGGCAATGAGATCATCACATACGAGTTTACTTTCCGATAAATAAGAATTAAAAGATAAGTTTAGAGAGGCAGCCGACACACGATGAAAACGTCAAGTGACTGGACAATTATTTGATCGGTGCAAATGCTTAAAATATCACGGCCACATTAAATGAGGGTGGTTAATCTTTCTTCCTTAGAATGAACAAAATGAGCTTTTGCTAGCAGATTATCTATCTACCCATTCATTCATCTATCCATCTGTTGCTGAATTACATAGCTTAGATATCAGGAAGAGAACGCTTGAGCGAAATAAAAGAAGAACTTAACCAATTAACATAATTATAAGAAAATGGCAGGACTACTTTTTTTCTTTCTGTCTTCATGATCTCATTTTCCTTCGATATTAGATCTTTTTGGAGGTGCACCTGGAGGCGAAGTTTGGGAAGAAGGAAAGAACAGAAGAGCAGAAAAGAAAAAAATATCCTAGGCGCATATTGTCCCCACCTCTTCTTATATTTGCAAATTTGTCAGGAGCATTTATTTTTGTGTATCAAACACACACACACACACACACACTGTGTTCGATCCTAGGTAGAGGCAAATATTTCTCTCTCTGGGAATTCACACTGAGAATATATCTGCTGAACAAAACTCCACACTGGTGACAGGAAAGGGATCCGGCCCTTAAACCACTCCTCTAGCTTCGTTCAGTTGCCCAGACTCCACCCCGCAAGGGATTATGGGGCCGTTAAATGAAGATGATGATTTATTTTTGTGTATCAAAGGAGCTTTACTGTTTAATGCGGGAGGGGGGAAAAGGAATTCAGAAATTATTCTTTGTTTTCCCTGCCTCTTCTAAAGATACTTCAAAATTTGGATGATGGCATTGCTCCCCAAAATCAGCAGGTTGTTTATTTGTCTCCCTGACTACTTTAATAGGAATTAACGCACAATTTTTATACGAAAGATCCGACACAGCTAACTAATCTCAGCAAAAATGGCAATCGAAGGATTCTTTTCCTCCTTCCCCGTGTGTGAGTAATGCACCCATTACGAATTGAAAAGCTCGGGGTAAAAATCCCAGGAACTTTAGTACTGGTTTTTCACCAGTAGCGCCAAGATGGCGTGTTCTAAATAAATGTGTTCTTTGAGGGAAAAGCAATGCCTCCCGCAGTTCGATTTGTAATGGGGTGCATTACTTGGAACCTGATGTTAAGCCAGTACTCCCGAGGATACAAACAATCCCATAGCTCAATCAAATTCAAGCTTGACAGTGTGTGTGTGTGTGTGAATGCACTTAATGAAAACGAGAGCACATAAAATGCTAAGATTAAAAACAGGCCGGAGCTTTTCGAAGTGATTGGTTATTAATACAGCTATTACTCTAGAAAACAAAAGGGCTGGATACTCCATATTGTCTAACACAGGCGTCGGAAGTGGAACAAAAAGGTATCAGAATTAATGAATGAGTGTGCGATAGTCTGCTAAGTTAGCGCAAAATCCATCAGCCAAATTGATTTTGAGTTTGATGACAATGGGATGCACACACTCTTCAAAATCAAGTGCAAAGCTCTCTCTTTTCTCTCTTTTTGGGCAAAAAAAACCCCCCACCACGAAACAGATACCAGCAAAATGCAAATCAGCCGCACATCTCAAGCATAACCGTTCCAAACCTGGGGACGCTTTACCTGTTTCCCATGGACTATCAAAGTTGTAATATGGGGAGCTAAAGAGGCAGCAAATTTCTGAATGCATGCCGCGCTGCAGCGGAGCACCAACCTGGATTTGATACACAACAGAAGGGTTCAAAGGATGATGCTCTCCACACTTACTCTAAATAAAATCCTCTTGGTAGCCCACGCATTCTAAACACTAGCTTATTTTTTCCCGCAGTGGTCATTGGGAATCAGAAATCGGAGGGACTCTTTGGATTTGCAAAAAGAGTTCTACCATATATCTGCATGTACGTAGTCATCCCTTAGCACTCGGCTGTTTTCAAAGCTCGTCGAATTTCGGGATTCGACACAAGATTTGAAGCAGAAATCTTGTCCCAGCGCTCTTCTTTCTCCCGGTAGTCAACATGCAAGGAAGAACTTGCTGATGTCGGCTGCCTCCCGACTCGCTATTTCTTCTGGACGAACTAGCCGGCCGCGTGGTAAGTCGTGTGGTTTTCTCGGTACCCGTCGGTTTGAATATTTGGTGCGTCTTCCAGAAAGGAACCAAGGTCCCGCTTGTACAATGATAAAATCCTCTACTATAGGTTTTGCCAGTAGTTTCTTTTTTCCACTTACTGTTTGAGGGATGAGATGAACCCTCAAGATAATCTGACTCCTTCAAGACAGTTCGCTTCTCATCCGAGAAGCTTCTTCAGTTCTGACTGAATGGTGGAAAATAGGAAGGATTTATACTGTATTTTTCGGAGGATAAGACACACTTCCCCCCCCCCTCCCCTAAAAGAGGCTGATAATTTGGGTGCGATTTATACTCTGAATGTAGCTTTTTTCAAAGCTTTTTTCCAGACCTAACGAGGCGAGTGAAGAGTGAAGTGATCTTTGCAGGCTTTTTTCATTGCTTCTCTCTATCAGCTGTGCTTTAGAAGCTTTTTTTCAGTCCTAACAAGGGGATAAAACTAAGGACGCTAATCAGATGAATACCAGGGAGGCATATTTTTCCCCCTTATTTTCCTCCCCAAAAACTAAGGTGTGTCTTATACTCAGGTGCATCTTATACTCTGAAAAATATGGTTTCTGTCAGATTTCAAATCAGCAACTCTACTTTTTATGAAGCATCTTACAATTCTTCCACTAGTTTAGCAATACAAAACAAAATAAGGCATGAAAGCTATTACAGTAAATGATAGCTGTTGCTTCAGCTGAAGGGTAGCCTTTCCTTTCAAAATAGCCAAATAAATGTTTGGGCTAGCCTGTAAACAAGCACAAAAGCAGATAAGTGTATTTCAGGTGATATAGGAGGAAAAGGCATTGATCAAAGCACAGCAAGAAAATACATCTGGAGATTAAATTTGCTATGGGAGGAAGCTGAGTAAAGGCTGACACATCTGTTTCAAAAATAGTTACAACTAGCCAGTGCAAAAAAGTTCTAGATAACGTAAGATAGAAAGACTTATAAAAGAATGCAGCATAGCTCAGAAATAAGTCTCGTTGATTTAAATGAACTCAAGTGAGCATCAAGTCACATTCTAAACTGATCAAAACTATTTTTGACTTAAATGCTTCTTTGATTAATTCCAGCATTTCTGTTTCATAGAGTTTAAAAATAAAAATTAGACGATGAACTGTTACTATTTGTCTTTGTCATCTGTGTTCCTCTCCTTTCCTCACTTTGTTCTATATATCAACAGAAAAAGTGATAGACATTTTTCTTCAAAACTGTATTTTTAATACCTATGTAAATGTATTCATCTATAAATTAAAGTAATTGGTTAATCAACTCAAGCATGTTATTAATAATTGAGCAAGTCCTTTAATCAACTGGCCGCTGTAATTTGCCCTCCAAGGTCTGTAAAATCAATATAGCATTTGTGTTATTACACAGCCTGAAGACCATTCTTTCTAGGTCACGATGGCTTGCCAATAGTACAAAATGATTGGTTGATGTCTCATAAGTGGATATAATGGCAGAAGAAGCTTTCTAATCTCTGAGTATCTCTCTCCAGAATTTGAGCAACTGATACTATTCTTTTAGAGAGATAGGGACAAAAACCAATCAACCATCCAATATTTATGGCTATTTTATAGGTAGAACTGGGCAGAATTCTAAGCGAGTTGTAGTTAACATGCTGTTTTAGTGTTTTAGAGATCTTGTACATCAGGGATCCCCAAACCCTGGGCCATGGACTGCGTGACCTGTTAGGAACCAGACCACACAACTGGAAATGAGTGATGGGTAAGCAAGCAAAACCAAAACCACCACCACCCTGTCCATGGGAAATTTGTCTTCCACAAATCCAATCCCTGGTGCCAAAAGGGTTGGGGGCCACTATTGTACAGGATTAATGGTTGTGCCATTTCTTATACTGTCAGTGTGTATTTGCATCCACTTTGCTATTAACACCAGTCAGAAGATTTGATGAAACCTCCTGAATTTCACAACACATGAAACATAACATCACATAACACAGGCATATAGAGGCAAAACACAGGCAAAACAGCATTTTACACACCATTCAAGAGATAATAAAAAACTAAAAGGAAACAAAAACATTAGAACACTTTTCACTAGCAACCAACACTCAGAAAGAAGCAGGTATTAATACCAGGAGTAACGTCAGACAAGAAAATAATTTAAAAAATAATCAAAGAACTACCAACTCAAATGAACAATCAAGCAATAAATAACAGCCTAATCAAGGAACTGCCAAAGGGAAACAACACCTCCTGCCAACACTGACAGGGCAAGCTACTGTATATAAACAGTGAGCAAACTGTACTCCCCTCCAGCTCTGAAGATATTACCTAACTGAATTTAAAAAAAACATCTGCAAGCATCAAACCAAGCTCAGAGAGCACCAGGGACTGAACATTATATGTTGTAGCATGGTTAGTATCTGAAAGCAGAGAGATGTAAAAATGTCCTTTGCACCCTCGGCATTTATGCCAACCTTAGTGAAATGTGGCTACTATGAATATCTCTGTAATAAAGACACTGACGAAGCATATGCTCTGTTGTTTCTTGTGTGTCCAGGGTCACGTGGCCATTGTCTCTCCAAGTAAGAAATCTTCCTGTACTGGCCTTCAAGGACAGCTGAGGGGATGGCAGAAAGACCCTCTGATGGTTAGGTCCACTCCTCTGTTCACAACAGAATACCTCATACCACCAAATTCTGGGCTTGGAAAACCTAGAAGTACACCGCCTACGGTCTGACATAAGCATAATACACAAAATTATCTTTTACAACATCCTACTTGTCAATGATTACTTCAGCTTCAACTGCAATAATACACGAGCACACAATAGATACAAACTCAAGGTAAACCACTCCAAACTCGATTGCAGAAAATACAAAATCAGCAACAGAGTGGTCAATGCCTGGAATGCACTACCTGACTCTGTTGTTGCATCCCTAAACCCCCATAACTTTAACCTTACTGTTGACCTCATCCCATTCCTAAGAGGTCTGTAAGGGGCATGCATAAACACACCAATGTGCCCACCATCCCTGTTCTACTGACCCCCATTTATTTGTACCTATTTCCTGTGTTCATATTCATGTTTATACTTATACCTGTTATCCCATACATGTTTGGGAAAAAAAATCAATATGTCTAGTTTACTTAAATATCTCATCTGGGAAGTGATGTAACTGTTGGACTGGCACTAAAGATGGGGGACCTACCGTAGCTAGATTCAGTTTGTCCTCTGTATCTGCTACATTCTGTTTAATGAGTTCTTTTTCCTGATCATATCCATACTGAGAAGAAGACCTGGAGAGAAGTCCAAGGCTGAGAATTTGGTTTCTGCTATTATATTCCATGTGGAGTGGAATTACCCCTCATAATTAATGAGGCAAAACCAAAGGGTAAATATCTATAGGAGCAGATATGCTTAAAATTAACTTCTGGGTCCACTATTCAAAAATGTAATTCAATATATCCAATGTTGAACTATTTTGCTCCGTTCTGTATACACAAATAAAATGTAATTGTTCTTCTCCTTTAATTGTAATCTTTACTTCCTTCTGGTTCTCTCTAGTATCCAATCTTCAAAGTCTCATCTTATTGTGATTTTTTAAAAGAGAATTCATAAGAAAAGAATTTTACCACAGCAGGGATTATTTCTAATTAATTCCAAAATATTATTTCAAATTCATCTGGAGCCTTAGACTATTTGTAACTTTCCTAAATCAAAGTTGTAATCACCCTTTTGCTGTTTATTCAAAAAAGAAATTAAGTCTGAAACTGAAACATTGAACGTCTTTACTCTTGTATGTATATATTTCAATTTCCTTATCCTTTTTCCTTGATTAAAGCTTTTTATTCACAAACACCCATGTTCTTTAATAAGATTGTTCTTTTTAATTCTTTATTATAATAAATTATACTCGAGGGAAAGAAATCTGGCCAATTTAAGTCAATTCCATACATTACATTATTTTAGGATAAAAACTTGAAACTGAGTTTATTACAATATCAAACTATTTTAAATAATGCAGGGCTTCCTGTTTTATGAACAGTATTCAACCTAATGTAGCAGTCTTTCCTTTACCATTTATTATAGCTAAAACAAAATTTAAAATTAAATAAATACTTTGGCTAATGCCCTCATTTTCTCCAATAGATAAGCTGTTTATTTGTGAGCAGCTTATTATATCTCTCTCTATATATTTTGAATTCTTTGTTTTTAGTCTCAACTATGTGCATCTGTTTTTGTTGTAATTCTAGCTAAGGATTATATACACAATTCATATATTACCAGGAATAATAATTTAGAATTCTAAAATGGAAGCTCCATAGATAAAGTATAATGTGTGTGTGTGTGTGTGTGTATTCCCATACCACAAACAAATAATCTTCATCCATTTTTGGTTAATATTCCATATTTATTAATATTCCCATTCTAAACATTCTAAACATTCTCTAACCCCTTTTCTATATTAAAAACAAAATATTATATAGTTTCTTGTACTCTTTTTAATTGGATTATATAGTCAATAAATTCTTAATATTTATTGACAGCCTATTATCTGTATCTATGTATGTCTCTTACATTGAATCTAATATTTGGTTCTAGTATTATAATTATTTCTTATTTAGGAAAATATTGTTTTTCTATTGTATCTGTTCAGTCTCTTTATTAATAGTTTTAATAATATTTCATTAAAGAGACTGTATTTTTTAGTAATTGCATTTGTTCCTGGGGCATTTATAAAATTCTGTTGGTTGAATGAAGTTCATTCATCATCTTTAAATCTATTGGCTATGCTATTCATAAGGTTATTTAATCCTTATCTATTTTTGTGGGGTTTCTCTTCTTCTTTCTCGGTTGAACCTTGGAAGCTTCCCATGTGTTAATTTGAATTGTTACTTAATCTGCAGGTTAAATGTTGCGTCATTTTATAATCTCTTGGCCTACCTTCACTGGATCCAGTTAGGATAGCAAGCAAGACAAACAAAAACTTTTCATAGAACACTGCAAGAAGACCGATAACCGGCTAAATTCAGAATAGCACAGTGGAAAAGAGAATAGAAAGTAAGATTGTTTATTTGTACGTAATTACATAATGATTTAGGCTAGCCACATTAATGTTTTAAATATATACCTGAATGAGACTTATAGTGGATGTCAGGAATGGTTCAAATCACCTTGTACCTAGGTTTTCCTTTTCCGTTCAACACCCATTTCCAAAACAACCTCCTTCGGGGTGTCCAAATTTAGAAATTTTCTGCTTCAAAAATAACTTTTCTTGTGAGCTGGAAGGAGAGCAAGTTCATGTTAGATTTTCTCTTCTGAATCTACAGCCTTGCCTCTGATATCAGATGGAGAAAAGTAAATAATCCTATGAAATCTGGAATGCTGCCACACCCTTAGAATGCCTACCACACAGTGCCTTTAATGAGAAACCAGTTTGGACAGGAGAGACGCTCCACAAAGTAACAACAGGAATACAGACAGATCAGTCTGTTTCGGGCTTCTATTTTGGTACAGTGTTCCATGTTTCTGCATCTGTCTATGACATACAAATAAATACAAAATGTATTCCACATGCATCCAAATTTAGGAACTGATTTTAATACTTTATGCATAATACATTGGTTTAATCAATTTCCTTCAAAATATGCATTTTCAACACTTTTATCTTAAAATGTGCATTTTATGTGTATTTTGATTTTTTTTTAACCCAAGGAGTACATAACAAAATATAAATAAGTGTAAAATTTAAAGGATAACTGTGTCCAAGAGATGTAGAACTAGTTAGTTCAGCTGGGAAGGTGAAATGAAAAAAATATATTATGCCGTGCAAAGTCACAGAACTCATGTCCTGATTCAAATCCCTCAACCAACTTTTGCTCCAAATGTGTCATTCAATAGCTCTGCACAGCTGCACCATCCTGGATAGTGTTAGCAGGAATGGATCAAAATGGCCATTTCAAGGGACGGCTATTTCTGGAGCCCCAGTAAGACAGTAAGGTCTCATGTAAATCATCTGTAAGTTTTAAATAGTCACTCCAAAACTGTGAACAGATTTTTTAATAATCAATAAATTTATATACTGCTAAATCATTCTGGCTTACAACAAAATGAAAATGAAATTCAAAAGTCCTGACAGTAGCAGGAATTAGTATAATTTTATAAGAAAATTGTCTTTTAAACCTTTTTCAAAATGTTGTGAAAGCATTTCAAGAAATACATTGTTATTGACATTTTAAATGAAAATCGAGAGAAATGAAAAGTTCAGTTCTTAAAGTAATAAATTTGACTTTTTTTAATTTTAGGATTTGATTATTAGATTTGTTATGGTTGTAGAAATATTGTATATTTTTGTTCTTATTAGCAGACATGCATTTTTGTACTTATGTTTAAAGTTTAGAGTAAGGTTTTTTTGTTATATAATTTTAATGTCATTTTGATAGTTTAATCTGTATGTTTTCCTTTAATTTATAATAAGAGGTTATTTTATGATATATTTATACTAGTACTAAAGAAAGTCTGAAATCAAACACCCACACACCTCTTTTGAGGGGACTACTTTAACTATTTTCTTTTTTTAAATACTACCTAGAATTAAAGGGAAAATATTCCAAATGCTTGCTTGTTTTGTTTCAGGTGACAGTGAATATATTGTCAACCACAAAATCATAATTTTCCTCAGAAAAGGCATAGTTCAATCTGACAAAAATCTAGCAAATTCTTCACTGAAGAGATTCCTTATCAGGGATACATGCAAGAAACTGGATAGCTTTGAAAAGCAAGTTCCACATTTAAAAGAAATGTAGTGGCAAGAAGGGAGGGAGAAAAAGCTTCATTTGTTCTAGGTGCTTCTGCATCTGTGGGCGTATGTTTGAGTGTGTGTACATGTATGTCAGACGTGGGTTCTAACTTACTTCTAATTTGTCATTGCCTCAGCAGATAGCAGTACTTGGGTAGGCATGGAAGCTAAATAGGATTGGGCCTGTAGAACCACCTCCTCATTGGCTGGAAAAATAGCAATAGGATTATTTAAAGTGAATTGTAAAAGAACAGAAAGGGATCCTACTTGGAAGATTTCTTTCTTTTTTTAAATAAATTTTACTAATTTTCTATTAATTAAATTTCTTAGTGCTTAATAAACACCGTATTGTCTGGGTATTTCATTTGCTTAACAATACAGATTCCATTCTTACTCTCCACTCCTTTTTCCCAACCACTGGTAAAATAAGTTCCATGTTTCATAATATTATTTCTGTTTGATTTTCAATCAATACCGTGATGGCGAACCTACGGCACGCGTGCCAAAAGTGGCACACAGAGCCATCTTTATGGGCATACAAGCCATTGGCCGTTGCTCTTCCGGGTTCCAGCATTCTGGCTAACTGGAGTGCTGGAAACAGGAAGAGCAGTCCCCCCTAGCGCTCATGCATGCGCTGGGAAGATGATCTTCTGGTTTCTGGCACGTGCATGCGCATGGGACAGATGGTCCTTGTGTGTGCATGCGTGCCAAAAATCAGAAGACCAGGTGGCTGGTGCTCATGCACATGGCAGAAACTGGAAGATCATCTTCCCAGTGCACGTATGCACACCAGGTGGCTGCTCTTCTGGTTTCTGGTGAATGAATGTGTACCAGCCACCTGGTCTTCATGCATGCACACCAGAAACTGGAAGACCAGGTGGCCAGTGTGCATGTGTGCACCAGAAACTGGAAGATCCTTTTCCCAGCACATGCATGCGCACCGGAAGGCTGCTCTTCCGGGCGCGCTCCCGTTTCGACACTCAATGCCAAAAAGCTTCTTCAACACTGGTCTAGTATCTTCTTAATTATCTATTCATCATTGGCTGGAAAATCTGCAATAGGATTATTAAAAATGAATTATAAAAGAGCAGAAAGGGATCCTGCTTGTAAGATTTCTGAGAACCAAATCAGAACACTTTTTGTTGTAAAACAGGAGCTCTCTTTTAAATGTAATTATTCTGAATGTATTAAACAAGAGCTAGATTGTTTGTTTATGAGTTTGTTTAGGGTACATATGCTCTCCTTTCTTTAACACACCTCAATCAATGCAATTAAGACTGGAAATTAAAATAAATGTAATTTAAAAAATTAACAGTTAAAACAATCTTATTTATGAAAAACTGTATGTCTAAACCAGCCAGTCCTAGAGGAGATCAACCCTGACTGCTCTTTAGAAGGCCAGATCCTGAAGATGAAACTCATATACTTTGGCCACCTAATGAGAAGGAAGGACTCACTGGAGAAGAGCCTAATGCTGGGAAAGATTGAGGACAAAAGAA
>JANHFT010000193.1:44320-58278 GCA_032467955.1 Pseudoxenodon macrops | reverse complement strand
AAGACCGTGTTTTTTAGGACAGTTTTGCCAAAACTGACATTTATTTCTGATTTCCAGCAAAATCGGCCCACGCACTTAACCACCACTGCAAAATAGGTGATAAAATCAGGTCAGTCACATGGGTGACCCGGATTTACAACAGTCACGAGATATTACCGAGATGTCCTCACTCCGTTACAGTTGTAACTCAAGGACTACCTCTGTTTTTAGAAAATGATCCAGTATTTATAGTTTTAGCACAGTTCTTGAATTAAAGGTGGACCTCTGTGCCTGCGTATTCCTTTTTTGATGAGTTGCAATGTTGAAATCCACCATGGTGCTGTTAAGTGGCCCACTGATTTGGTCTGAGGGGAAAGCCAAAAGTTTGGCTGAGTTGAGTGTACTAAACATTTACAAACAAAACATCGTCCAGCCTTAAGAGGGTCACTTTTAATAGTTTCGCTGCTGCTTTTCCTAATTGCACAATTGTTCCTGGACAGAACTACAAAGACTTTAAAGATCTTCCCTTTAAGACCTAGCAGATCAAATATCCCACCGTTTTATTGAGAGTAAACACTTTTGAGAGTGTCCCACTCCTACTAACAGAAGTTAGTGCCTGTTTGTCACGTCTGCATTTCTACACCTTGTGAGCCCCAAGGGGAGCTTACAGCGGCCGTGTCTCTTTACACAGGGAACAGAGGGCCATTGAACTCTACAAGCAGTTGAAATCAAGGCCTCCAGGTACGTCCTTCTCACAGGGCCCGGAAGAGAGAGTGGCCATAAGCAGAGACTTTGGGCTCAGCAGGCTTGGGAAGACTAAAAGATTTGCTACACCTCATAAAAACAGAAATGTTTATAAGTTGAATCCTCTGCCTCTTTTTCATGCTGCATCTTTCTTTGACGGTTTTCTACGTCTGTACGGTCATTTCTAGCTGTTTCTGCTTCGAGGGTAAAAAACCTAGAACACACAGGCTGTCCCCTCAGTGGCGCTATTGACTGACATTCATCCAGATACCCTATTCTTCCTTTAAGTGAGCTCTAGCAGGTCTCTGGGGCACTTTGGCTTGAGGAAATGTTAGAAGGTACAATATTGGAAGTCTTGTTCGGTGGGGGCCAAAACTGACAGTCCTGTTTACTAGGCTTTCTGATCTATCCAAAGAGTTAAAAAATATATTATTCTCGTTATTAATGCTAGTTTGAAGCATATGGCTTTTCTTGTGAGGTAAAACCTGATTGCCAAATGCTTTTTTTCCCAACGTGGAGGTTGTTTCATACTTGGAGAGTTTCTCTCTTCCAGACCACGTCTACAGTGACAGCACAGAGATGGTGAGGATCATCGTCCAGACAGTCCAGAGTCAAGACTGGGTCCTCAAGGAACTCTTCAGGCACCTCAGGTAATCGGGCAGGCCCACCTGTGGCCCACCCCGGCTCTCCTTTTCCGGTCCCTATTGGGTGCCCAGGATCCAAGGAACATCCCTTTTTGCCCACAGGATGCTTAGATCCGGCCGGTGGGCCTTGAGCTTGACACCCCTGGCCTAGTGCCACTGCTGAGGGGAAGGACCGTTGCCTGCCTTCTAACCATCCCTTTTCTTTTTGAATCGCAGCAAATTGCTGGGCTGCAAACAGAAGATCATTGACTTGCTTCCCAGCATTGACGTGGCTCTGAACAGCATCAAGGAGGCCGACAGTTCAGTCATGCAAATGCAGGGGAAAAGGCAGAGAGAAATCTGGCATTTGCTGAAAATTGCTTGTGTAAGGATGTGGACCGGCCACCTTGATGAATATCCAATACAAATTTTAGCAAGGGGTTCTCTGCTCAGTTGGTGGGTGGGCCTGGCCATGGTGGATGTGGCCTAGTCGGCCTCCTGCACCATGGCGGGGAGTGTTTCTCTCCTCCCTGGGCTCCAGAGGTTTTCCTCGAGCCTCCGTGAGGATGAAAACGGCCTCCCCAGGCTCTGGAGGCCCTCTGGAGGCGGGAAACGGGCCCGTTTCTGGCCTTCTCGGACTTCCAGTAGGCCCATTTTTCACCCTGCCCTTATCTGCACCCAAAACGGGCCTCATGGGGACTCCTGGGAGGGGTGGGTGGGGCAGCCAGGATTGGGGTTTGGGGGTTCTCCGAACTGCACGGAATCTTAGGAAGAGGTTCTCCTGAACCCCTGCGAACCCCCAGCAGCTCAACCGATTATAAATAAGTGTTGCATTTGTCTTATCAGTGTGCCGACATTGCTAACATATAAGTGGAATTTGGTTCAAATACCAGCCTAGGCTTTCTCTGATGGTTAAGCAGAGAGAGAGAGAGACCCTGTCAGAAATATTTGGCCAATTTTCTCCCCAGAATTCGGGGGTTCATTGTACATCATGTGGAAAAGCTGACCATGGCCGCTCTTAAGACCCCATTTTATATCCCTAGATTAGGCAGGGCAAAAAACGTTTCAGCACAAAACCACACATCTGAAAATTTGGCTGTCGCTGATTCTGGTGATATTCAGATGTCAACCAGCCCCACCCTTGTTACTGGTCACCTCAACGTCATCTGCTGATTATCCACCATGAGTGGATTTGCGCTGTTCTGACCCCCTCATTTCCCACAGCTGCTTAAGGCTTGAGAGCCTCGGCCTAGCGGCCGTGTTCGTAAGACCGAGCTGACCCAGCAGTCCTTCATTCCCCCTCAGCTCATTCAACCTTCGAAGGCCAGCAGTACAACAGCCGGGTGCAACTTATGCGGCTTTTTCGTCCTCGGGGGTCCAGGAGGAGGAAATGGCGAACCATTGACGCTCCTGATTTGAGGGGGGTGGGGGAGTTGCTTCACGCTCTGAATGCTGCTTTCCAGAGTTTAATGTATGCCAAACAATTCCAGAGTTCGGTCACTTGGACCGATTTTTCTGCTGGCACAACAAACCGTGTTCCTCATGACCCGTTCGCAGCATCGTCCAATCGGAGTCGTTGAGAATAAATGCAGGTAACTCCGCTAAAGGCCTGCATGTCTGTTCTAACGCCTCCTGCCGTATTTTTTCTTTTTCCGTGTAGACTCAAAGCTCTGCTCGATCGGCCAGCTCCAGCGTGGATGGTCCTGTCCCGTCCTCTGTGCCCGCCTGGCTCTCACAAACTGCACCGGCCAACATGCTGCAGCCGTTGCCTTTCGTGGAAGCTTCTAGAAACGCGTAAGAGACGGGGGAGGGGGGGTTTCTCCCTTCCTGCTAGAAATCCTGCCTCAAAGCTCCTGCCAAGAAATGCAGCACTTCGTTAAACAACAATTTAGAAAAGAAGGCAGCAAATAAGAATATCTTTCATTTTTTACAACATCAAAGAGCCATATGCTCCAAAGGCACAATTGGTAGAATAAAGAACATCTACCATATATGACGTTGAAATTTAAAGGGGAAAAAGAAAAGAAAGCTTGAAAATGGGTCATCATTTAAGACCATAATTATTATGGGCTTAATTACGGCTGTAAGTGGGGGTGGGGGTGGGACTAATTGTAATTCATATCGCAAAATTTCATCCTCCAAAAGGAAAATACCTGGAATTAGGATTGCTGAAGAGAAGGAAACTCTCCTGATTTTGATTCGTGTGTTTAAATAATTTCCTTTATTGTGAGGAGTAGCTGGAGTAGAGAGCAGCCATCTTTGTCCTTCTCTTGACAGGTTGAATTTTGCACATTTGTTAGAAGAAAATCTAAGCTATCTTGACAGTTTTAGTGCCGTTATACATGAAGCGAGACACGACCAAAATAGCAGCATGATGGTGAGTTGAAGCCTCATACTTTTAATAAATAATTCATCCATAGGGAAGAAAAAGCAGCTTGGAAAGAGGGTTATTCACTCATTCAGCAAGAGAAACCAGAAGAAAACGAAAAAGCTTTGCGTAAGCACTTTGGTAAGGAAGACGTTTGATGCTTCCTTCCACTTGATCCTATGTGAAGAATTCTCCCCCAGTTTCCTCAAAGGAATTTTGGGGGACCCTGGAGGAATTTTGCAGCTCTGTGGGATGCAGTGAACGGGGTGATCAATCACATCCTGTGAGTAAAAGGGAATAATAAAAGTGAAATTTTCTAATAGCCGGTCCTTTTAATAAGGCCAGCAGTGAGGAAAACGCAATTCTCTTTATTTGGCCTGCAGGTATTTTAGGTGTCCTCTTCTGCGCAAGAGAACAGTAGAGAGAAAAACGAGGTGCTTCCTCAATTGCTAGTTTGAACTTTAGTCCGTTTTATGTCGATTGCTGCATAACAACCCAAAGGGCCCTTCAGATTATTGCCCTGTTTTCTTTTTGCAGAGTCTCGACTGGAGTTGGCTGGATTAGAACGTCCGATGTTGCACATCTGTATTTGCAAAAATGGGCCTTTTAACTTGAAATATACCTCTTTCCTTTTAATTAAAGAAGGACCCAGATCGAAGATTTTGCATCTTTATCCAGTTCTGGAGGTTTTTTGAAAAGTGGCCCTGCTTTTCCCTCTAAAGCAGCACAGATAGAATGTCTTCCACCACAGGATCTGTAATGCACTGTAATTAAATACACACACACCCCAAAAGGCCACATTGTGCTAAGGCAGAAATCATGAAAGATGTAAAATAAATGATCTGTTATATTCTGCATTGATAGAAGAGAATGTGTGTAGCCCAGGGTTGAACTGTGAGGTCTTTGGCGCTCTCCGAGTTTGTTTTCTTAACAGACGTTTCGTTACCCAGTTAGGGAATGTCATCAGTGATGCACTTAAGATGCTACGTAGTTGGGCAAACCCCACCGTCTCCTAGCACTGACGGTGTTACCTGGTTTGGTAGTGAAACATCTTCAAGCAAATGACCAAACTCAGAAAGCCCCTTGACTCCATAGAGTTTATTACACGCCTTGTAAATTGTTCTCTTTTCTATTATCCTTGTGGAAATTATTCATCATATATTTCTAATGAACAACATTGGGAGTATTTTTGTAATATACTAAGCATTTTTTTGTGTTGTTTTCACTTTGAAAATATCTGACACTTGCCCTCCACCTAAAAACAATAGTTTACAAATGTCACAAATAAAATAATCTCAACAAGTAAGAAATCAGCTTGAGTCTTTTATGTTTTTGTTAGAAAATTAGAATGCATTAGAATGAGTTTCAAACCATATGTGAATAAAAAGCTTAATAAGCTAAATAGTTCTCTTAATATTTAGAGTAATTTTGCAAAATTCTGCCCTGTTGACTTTATGGGAAGTAAGAATGTCTCGCACTCGTTCCACCTGAGGTTCATGCCAGTCGACGGAGGCTAAGCCAGAGGCAGTAATTAAAGTACCAGGCTAGAAACTGGGAGAGGGTGAGTTCTAGTCCCGCTTTGGGTACCAACCAAGCCAGCTGGGTGACCTTTAAAAAAAAAAGAAAACCAAGTTTTATTACCATTTTCCCTTGTTTTCATCATACATACTTTTTGGACAGAGTGTTGACAGGGTCACATTTTATACATAATATTCATAATCATAATTTTAATATATTCTAATCTTCCCACTTTTTCAATATTCATCTCTTTTGTGTAATCTTTTGTCTTCTTTCATTAGTACATTTAAGCTTAAATCTCATTGCTATACATCTTTTATCTATATCTTCAACTAAGTACTATTAATTCATTTTTACAAATTAATCATTTTTCGCCATATCTTTAGTTATTCCTGCTTCAGCCATATTATTCTCTTTCCCTAATTGTTTATCATTTCTTATTCAATTCTTATACATAAATGGCATCACTATATGCCCTATACTTCTCTTTTCTTACAATTACACCAATTATTTACTATGTTTCTTCATTCCCAGAAGCAACTTTCAAATTCCCCATTCTCAATCATACAATGACAATAGTGTTTTAAATTCCCAATCTAATTTAAATGGCTATGAAAATTAATAACTATTACATTATCTACCTCTACGTTCCCATCTACTGGTCTACCTTATTGTATATATTTACTGATATTTACCCTATTTATATTTCTCCCTTCTAATAGCATTTTTCTTCCTTATCCATCATCTCTTGATCTTTTTAAGATCCCATTTTTAATGATTTTTTGAACCACCTTTTATTATTTTTTAATTCTTTCTCTTCTATGTTCTTCTTGCATCTCATTTAAATTTCCCTCTTCAAATTCCTCTTCTATTTTCTTTTCTGTATGTTTCAACACACTTCCTGTCTCTTTGTTACCTATTAAAGATTCACGCACATTTTTCTACACAAAAATAACTCTTCATACATCTGAAGCTCCATTTGATAAATTTAAGAAGTTTTTAAAAATCTCCCCAATTATATATTCACAATTAACCAAAATTTAAAGTCTGTTTAATTTCCTTGTTTACCCTTTCTTCTTTTCAATTGTTCCTCTTCAAAATTAAAATGTTCTATAAAGTTATAATCCAATTCCCAAAATAGTCAAATCCAATTAAAAAGTTAATTGCCTTCCAAGAAAGGAGAAAGGAAAAACAAGAACCAAATAAGAAACCCAATCACTCCTTAAATGTTCTCACAGTGTCCAAATTGTCTTCTTCCGTATGGCTGAGGTTAGGTGCTACTACTTCTGCTTTGTAAATTTAAGTAAAATATTATAATTTTTTTTCCTCCAGTAGATGGCATTCTCAATTTCTATTCCATACAAAAAAGTCTATTAAAGAACAGTTGACTCTCAAAATATCCAGGGAGTTTAAAATACACATAAAGAGTGCTATTTTCTCCTGAAAATCTTTTTTTCCCCCTTTTAAATATTTTAGCTTTCCCCAATTTTCCAAGTATTAAGACTATTCTTGGGCTTTACAGTCTCAACTTTTTTTGTGTGTGAGTATTTTTCCCCCCAGGTGCCAAATAGCTGCTATTCTAAACTCTGGAGTTCCTTTTAAAACTCTGATTTCAAATTTTTTCCTCTAAGTGTAAGTTTGCAATCATCTCACCCAGTTCCAGCACTCCATCCAAACACCGCTCCAGCCCAATTCTTAGGTCCGGTTGTCCCAGCTTCAAGATGGCCGCCGTCCCCGCTGCCAATCAGGAGAGCCGTTTTTCTGACCTAGTGAGGAAATTGATGATTCCTTGCGCTCCACGAACTGCCTCTCCTGTCTTCAGTGTCCCTACAAGATGGCTATGGCCCAAAGACCTCCCGGCAGGGGTTTGTCCATCTGGATTTTCATGGGACTCAGCAGAGCCCGCTATTTTCCAGTCCGTTCCCACCGCGACATCAACTGGAAGTCTGGGCCAGCTGGGTGACCTTGAGCCAGTCACTCTCAGCCCTACGAAGGAGACAATGGGAAACCACTTCTGGGAAACCTTGCCAAGAAAACGGTAGGAGTTTCTCTGGACAGTCTCCAGAAATAGAATTGGGGGGAGGGGGGGTGGGGGGCTGAGTGACAAGGAAGAAATTCAAGCAATGATACATTCAATGTTCCCAAGCACCCAAAATTTTGATCATGGGGAGCCTGCAGCAGTCATAAGTGCAAAGGCTGGTTGCTAAGTCACTTTTTCCACTTTGAACAGTCGTTAAACGAATGGCCTTAAGTCGAGGATTACCCGTAGAGCCCCTTAGTCCAAATGTGGTGTGTAATCTAAGTGTGTTACATAAAGAGACCTGAAAGGAGAAACTACGGTATAGACGGAGGGAAGATTTAATGGTTTCTATGTGAAGCTAACTTAGTAGTTTCCGTACGACTAAAATATGAGACTGGCTTCCTGCGACCTTGACATCTCTCTGGGCTGCTGCTCGTTGTTGTGGTGTTTCCGGTGCATTCTTTCGTACATCTTCGATACAAGACGCAGGTCTGCAGCTTCTTTGGAGGGGTCGGAGTCCAGGCTGTTTAATGCCTTCTTCACGTTGGCCAAGATTTTCCTGATCTTCTCCAGCACGGAAGGACTCACCGGATCCTCCCTGGCTCCATGTTGCAGGAGGAGCCACAGCATGTCTGGATCCTTCAACTGCCGTTAGAAAGGAAGAAAAAAAGGGACAACACGGATTAAGAAAGATTTGAAGTATTTGGGGGGGTGGGGGGCATGACCCAGAAAATAACAAAATGGATTTAAGTCAATTCTTTTCATCCCAGAATATATATTTTAAAGTTTACTCTATAAACAATGTTCTGTAAATGAAATGAGGCCCTCATACAAAGAAACATCCAGACATATTTCCATTTTGAATATGCAGGAAAGATCATTTTTATCTTTTATTTTTTTTCCAGCCTCCTCCATAGGTGGCGTGACTCCCTTCTCATATTGTTTGTTTATTGTTTCATTTATTAAATGTACAGAGCCACCCAACTCACCCTGGGCATCATCGTATATTAAGCCCCATGGAAAAAGCCCCCACCCCCCAAAGCAGCAACCACACAATCAGATCGGCCCCTTGATTGGCACCATGGCCATTCGGGGTCCCCAGGGGCCCCCAGGCCCATTGACAAAACCACATTTTTAGGGCCTTTTGGAGAAGCAACAGGGTGGGGGGGCCAAACTGGACCTCACGGGGAATGATGTTCCATAAAGAAGGGGCCACCACCGGGCCCCCCATCTTACCACAGTGTAACTCTGAGCAGCTCACAGTTGCACATTCAGTTGAAACTCTAAAAACAGGCTTTAAAACCAAGGACAGAGGGTGAGGGGAGGGGGGGCTCTGCTATTATTCAATCCCCCTCCATTGTGCTGCCCCCCCCCCACTGGAGCCCCAAGCCAATCGGCAGAACAGCATCTTTAGGCCCTCAGGAGAAGACAGGAGGGCCAACCTCACCTTGGGCAGGGGGTGGGGGCAAGATGTTCCAGAGGACAGGAGCCACAGCAGAGAAGACCCTCCTCCTGGGCACCGCCAGCCAGAAAACCCGGGCAGAGGGGAGCCGCTGCTGGCCCAAGTGGGACGGGCCAATCCCAGTGGGGTGAGACGGGCCCTCAGGTATCCTTGAAGGGCTTGGCATGTGATCACCAACACCCTGAATTGCAGGCGGGAAGCAGGCTGGTAACTTTTCACAGTCCTCCCAGATGGCAATCCCCTACTCGCCCTGACGTCTGGTCCTTGGGAGCTGGGTGGGTGTGATTAATAGGAGAGAGGTGGTCCTTGCCCCTTATAAGAGGGGAGTCCCTGCCCCTTACTATGCAGACAGTCTGACCCACTTTCTAGATCTCCACCCATGAGCAACGTTTCATGTTGGCGAATGATCCAAAGAAATTGCACCAAAAAGGCCGCTTACTTTCAGCCGTGCGCCAACGTTGAGGTGGAGACAGTCATGAACCTTTGTAAAGGTGAAGAAAACCTGATCTTGGGCTTTGATTTTAACCTGGATGTAAGCATTGAGTTGGAGGCAGATGGGCTGGAAAGGAGGTGCGTGAACGTGGCCCTGAGTTCCCCACCAGTTCCAGAACTTCTGCCGCTGTCCTTTCTTGTTAAAGACGGAGCCGTTGCAAAGGTCCAGGTGCAGCCTAAGGCAAGGAAAGCAAAATTAAACGGGGCTGAAGGTGTGTTTTGGAGTCCTAGTGCGAAAAGGAGGCACGCAGCAGGAAAACTGCTCAAGTTAGAATCGTTTTGCACTACCTTCCTTGCTTTTATGTTTTATGGTATACACCGCCCACTGGAACCTGTTGAGGTGGGTGGCTTTAGAAACCAAATCATGAAATACATCTAGATGACCTTAGGCCAGTCCCTCCCCCCCCCCCAGGCCCAGGAACGGGGAACCATTCCTAAACCGAAACCTTGGCAGGAAAACTGCAGGGAGTCCATTACTTACATCTTCCATAAAAGAGCTTTGCAAACGTTTGAAATGGTTGCAAGTAAATGCTGCATCATTTTGCTGAAAACATTCGGTCTGTGTGCTCTGCGTTAGGAAACCTCCCCAGAAGATTTATAAAAATCAATACTTTTGCCTCTCAAAGCTTTGCTCCTTTTCACATGCAATATGTGCAAATATAGGTGTGAAATATGTAAATGGAAGGTTAGATTTCCCTTCCAGAGAGAGAGATTAGCTTACCTGCCACTCACTGGCGGGAGAATAAAGCGATGCCGGTGGCTGGTCTGCCCTATAGGACCCTTTGAAAGGAGGGCACTGCCACCCCGACCACTTTTCCCTCTAGCACTTATGGGGGCCCTGCCTCTTCATTTCACCCCCAGCTTAGCAGGAGTCAACATCGCCCGTCTTCTTTATGATCAGAATCCAAAGCATCTGAATTCTGGTTGAGATTGATGTAGGTAGCCTTCAATGTATGCCCCTTTCGCTTAGTAACCGTCCCAAGTTGCAGCTGCACTGGAAGAAGGTGCACGGGGGGGGTTGTTTGTAAGTGGGGAGCCCCCCGGGAGGAGGCTTTTATTCCCCTTTGGCCCTTAGCTCCCTTCTGGCCCCTGGAGAATGCCTTGGGGTGTGGAATAACCGGAGTCTGATCGGTGGCAAGTATGCAAAGCCGGCAGGCCTGTTGTGGCTCTTCCTTTGGTGGTGTCGCTGCGTGGCACTCTTGCATGCTGCTTACAGCCCTTTCCTCACCTGAGCTTCTCTTTTGGCTGGTAATGCGCCGCGTGGCCCTGGTTGGCGAAGAAGGCCAGAAGCTCCTGGTCCTTGCTGTCCCCGAGGACGCAGTAGGTGAACTGGGTCTCACTCCCGTAAGTAATGAGGACGGCAAGGCGGCCTGACGGGTAATTGAGAAGGAGCTAAGGAAGGATATGGTTTATTCGGGGGGTGGGGGGGGTGTTGTAGGGGTATTACAATATCATATACTTGGTATCATAGTCTTCGTTTTTGTAATCTATTTTTATTGACAAAACTATTCCTGGATATACTGAAGCTTTATGGAAGAGCCCAGCAGCAAATGCAGAAATGGACATGGATTGGAGAAGCGCCTCAAAAGGGAGTCATCCTGGCTTCCTTTCCCCCAAGCCAAGCCTTCATCAGCCCCAGAGCTCAGGAGAAGCTGCCCCACCCGGCAAGGCTCGCCAGGCCTCCCTACGCGCTTACACGTCACTCAGGTTCCTTGTGGCGCTCGTGTCCCACAGAGAAAGGAGCTTTGCGCTAAGGCTTCCTCCCCAAACCATCCACCCTTCCTTTCTCTGCACCAGGGGGGTCCAACCCTGGCGACTTTGAGACTGGTGAGCTTCAACTCCCAGAACTCCTTGGCTGGGAATCCCACCAGTCTTAAAGCCACCAGGATTGGACACCCCTGCCCTAAATGTTATTTATTGGTGGATATTAGACTTGGCCCGTTCCATCCGGAAAAAGAAGGAAGAATATCTTTCCATCGTGATAGTATCTTTTCACAGCCTCCAAAGGGTGGCAAAGCTGAGGAAGAAAGCAGAAAAAACAGGGAAGGCAAAGGAGTTCTTCTGAAGCATGGCACACGCGTGTGATCGCATGACCTCCCTGGTATCAACCGTGCTGCACAGCCACCGAAATGAAAAGGGGGATTTTAAGAGGCCAAAATGTTGAGGAGGCACGTTAGCATAGCGACTGGGGTCTTCAGCTTCCAACTTGTTTCCACCTTGTTTGGTCTGAGATACGACAGTTTTAGCTTTGGGAACTGCCAGAGCACCTTGTGAGCTGGGCATCCGTAGAAGTTGAATAAATAAATAACCCAGAAGGTTAAACTTCAAGAAATTGACATTTTGGATGAAAATAAGGGAGCCTTTTAACAGATAAGATACAGGGAGATAGAGCTTCTCTGGAATCAACCATCGTTCCCTAATAACTAGTAAAAATCAATTCTATGAAAACAAGGCATTAATTCTTGGATGCAAAAACCTGGATGACCACTAGATAGTAGCAAAGTTCATTTTCTAGTGGTCGTCTGAGTTTTTGAAACCCAGAACTGGAAATGGTAGACTAGAGGGCAGGGCATCCTCCTGTTCACCTGGTTGTCTGCAATGGTGGGTTTTTTTGTTTTTTTTGCAAAAGCCTTTTGGAACTGGAGATCCACCTGAACGTTGGCCAAGAGGTGTTATCCGCCCACCTGGATTAGGAAGATGAGCCTGAGAGAGCCCAGATGCCGGAAAGGAGCAGGGAGAGGCGGGTTGGTGTCCCTCCTCAGCCACCAGAGCTCAGTCTCTTCCTCCCTCCCTCCCTCCCAGGGCCCTTCTGGTGGAGGGGGAAGCTCTCCCGGGGGCTCCTGGGCGGAGAGGCTGGACAGAAATCGACCAAGTGTGTGAACAGATGTCAAGCAGCTCTGTGTGTGTGTGTGAGCACATGGCACTTTATTTTTCTATTGAGCCGAAGAAAAAGGATGGAGGGGATTCCGTCCACTTTTCCCATGAGCCCTCAGGCACTAAACGAGGCCACTGTACCCCAGGAGAGCCCCCTACCTTTAATTGCTCCGCTTTGAATTCCAAGTCAATCTCCAGGAGCTCTTTGGGTTCTGGATACCGTTTCTTTAGGACTGTGGTTTCTGGTTTGGGCTCGTATTCTGACAATTTGAAATGGATTTTGATGCCTGAAGAGCAGATTACATAGTTTAGAATTTCAGCAAGGACTTTTCTCCTTTTGCCTTCTACGTGGACAGGGAAGGGGAGATGTTTCCTCCTCCTTGCACTTCTGGAGAGGCGGAGGAGGCCTCACTTGGACCAAAAGGGTTATTTATACTCACAGGGGCCAAATTTTATGTACTGCATAAATATCTCTCTGTATCGCTCAAAGCCTCGCTCTCGTAACCTAGGAGAAAAAGATTTGAAAATAAGCCCGTCGGTAGGCAAACTGCAAGGCAAACATTTATGCATCTGAGGGAAATGGGCATGAGGAAAAGCTAAGCACAGAAACCCACCCGATCCCTCAGTAAGGCAGGCCAGAGAAAGCAGGCCGATCTCGGTTCTTCAACTGAGCCAAAGAAGCACAGAGGGCCCATTTCCCCCGGCCTCTTTGAGACCCTTCCCCATCTTGCTTTACCTGAAGGTCTTTTCATTCAGTAGGAATATGGTAGTGTGGCAAACATCAGGCTCCCACAACTGGGCTGCAGTTAATCTGGATGTCTACTGATCTTACACACATTTGCAGCCCTGAGCAGATAACATGGCCGGTTTATTTAAATAAACCGTTCCACGTTACCCTGTTCCTTATATAGGCTATCCTGACCTTCCAGACTCAAATGTGGCCGCACCCAGGGCTTTATTTTGGAATTGTGACTGCCTGACAAAGTCACACTGAGATAGGGAAAAACATATTTTGCAGGGAGTGGTGGTGGAAATTAAGCATTCGGTGTGAACTGCAAAAATCTAGGATGACCGCTAGAGGGCAGCAGGGAGCCAAGAGTTTCAGATAGGAGGCGGAGCCATTCCCCCTGACAACATTGCTTACTCTTCTATTAGCATGCTTTTCATCTTGTTCTCCATCATTGTAAGGGACAGTCGGGCATGAGGACGGATGTCAATTTCGCTGGCGGGCTCTTCCATCAGCTCCTGTATCACACACCGGAAAACCTCTTTGTACGTCCTGCAACACAGAAACTGCAAAGGAGCCCAGAGTTTCAGAGAAGGGAGGGCCGCCACTAGCCCTGCTTATGTCTGGCATTTGCCTTTCGGTATTTAATAATCCCGAGGAGAGAATACGCCGGTTTTGTGTTCTAACGTGGCTCATCAACACCTCATGGTGTTTTTTTAAACTGAAAAACCTTTGATTCGCCCAACGGCCAATTGAAGAAGCCTCTCAGCTTGGTCAACGTGCGCCATCTGTCTCTCTGCACTGCGGCTGAGAGTTGTTGTCCTACAGAGCTGCTTTCTTGGATGCTTTCTACACCGTTGCTGGTGTTCTCCTGGACCAGGATTTCCCTAGATATCTTGATCTTACTTTTCATGGTCTCTTCAGCCATCCCTCACCAAGAATCCCAGGGAAGCTGCTAATATGTATTCACTTCCATAGATAGATATATTGCCTTCATCCCATGGACTCTAGGCAATGTACAGATCATCGTTTTTTGTTTTGTGGGTTTGTCAAAAACAGACCATGCCAGACAATTCTTATTGCATTCTTTGACAAAGTGACAAAATTAGTGAACCAGAGGAATGCTGTCGATATAATTTACTTGGACTTCA
>JANHFT010000187.1:3058-14523 GCA_032467955.1 Pseudoxenodon macrops | reverse complement strand
TTATATGACCAGATCTATTACATTTTGCTAAGCAACCTAGCAGAGAGAATGAGGCATCCTTGTTTCCTGCTATCAGCCATGTCAACATTGGCAGATTTATACTGGAGTCACAGAACTATGACTTTGAGGTCACCACAATAGCTACTGCTTTATAGCTTACACAGCAATTAACATTACACCTTCCATGATCACATTATGATGCTGATACTTGATGTAGAGTATAATACAGAGTGTGATGTTTTAATTAAAAAAAAACCTCAATAGCAAAGCAAGGCTGTCAATATATTTTCTCTGACACCCCTGATTATTCAGTCTTCCATAACCTGTTTTTACCCTACATAATTATGTTGTTAGACTACAAAATTCCCTATAGGATAACATGATTGTTTGGTTTTTGGGAGTTGTATCCATTTCTCCAGATTGGGTTAGTTTGGTTCAATATTGGAAGAATAGCAGAAGTGCTAGGGAAGACAAAATCCTACATGGAATGTACCATCAACAGATAATGAGGTGGCTGACATTGGGAAATCTACCACTGGCTGCAAAAGGGCTGGACCTAGCACTGAGGCACTAATTATATCAGCATAAGAACAGGCACTAAGCACCAGATCCATAGAAACAGAGGAGCATACTAAACAGGACCTGAGGTGCACACAGTGCAGAGAGCTCTCAGAAACAGCCCAACACATAGTGGCAGGGTGTAAGATACAGGCTGGAGCAGCATACACGACAACATGACCAAGTAGCTGATATTATATACAGGAACATCTGCATAGTATATGGGCTAGTCTCTCCCAGATCCAGATGGGAGATTCTACAGAAAGAATAACAGGGTTAAGATCCTGTGTAACTTCCAGATCCAGATGGATACGCAAGTTCTGACCAATTAACCAGATATTGTCAAGGTTCAGAAGACAGCATTGGTAATAGAAGTAGTGGTGCTAAGTGACAGCAACATCAGGCAGAAAGAATATGAGAAGCTGGAGAAATATCAGGGTGTGAAGGAGAAACCGGAGGGTGTGTGGAAAGTAAAAGTAAAAAAGACTTCTAAGCAGGGAGAATGACTCCAACAGAGCCTAGGAACAGCATTAGAGCTCTGTATCCAGAAGTGCAGTGCTAGGAAGAGCTAAAATTCTGCACAGAATCCTCAAACTCCCAGGCCCCTGGTAGAGGACCTGAAATTGGAGACAACGCATAGTATCCAGCGATAAGAAGGAGATTTATGTATATATAAAATACACACACAAACACAAGCACACACTTTGTTATGTATTGGTTTCTGTATGTTTAATTTAAAAGAAATAAAACTATCAACATTTGTTTAAATGTTTTTAAAATTGGTATATATGCTGACTAACAATGCCCCAGTTTGCGGTGGATTGGAATAATTTATGCAGTTAATTAAAATAATTATAAGTGACATAAGATGACCATCCTCCCCCATCCACACCAAAGTAGTAAAGACTCTTCAAATACAGTTCAACCTTTGGCATCTACACAAACATATCTGTATAATTTTTTTGGCTAGAATACAGAACTGTTTGCAGTTCCTTCTGAGATTATTTTCTTTAGCATTACAATCTAGCCTAAGAGCTTTGGGGTTTCTTGGTCTCCTATTCAGACACTATTCAGGACCAGCTATTTAGATTAGATTAGCCAAAGTCAGGTAAAAATGACCTTGACATCCATGCTACTACAATTGGGAATTAGCTGAATTTTATTTGGGGCATCTAAATGTGGATTAACACCATCCTGTATTACTAACCATTTTCTTCATATCCAAACATGCACCACCACTTTCCCCTCTAGCTTTATAGCAAGGTGGAAGAGACTTCTTCCTTCACACTTTCAGTTTTTCAGGTCAACTGCTATCTGGTATTGCAGGCAGTTCTCAAGTAGCATTTGAATAATAGAATTAACCTTCATGGGTTCCTAACCCATGAAGAGGCACAAAAGATATTCTCCCAGAGATCTCCAAAGTGTGTGTGTGCTCATGAGAAGCGTTTTGCCTTATTTCCTGCTTATGGGCAATGATTTAATGGAAGTTTATGCAAATTCCTCATTTTTCATAATATTTATTCATACAGAGATGCGCAAATCACTGTTAAATTTGGTAAACTACGGAAGCAAACATTGTAGCCTTGAACACTCAACCTTGTACATTGAAAGCAATTCTGTACCTTCTAGGTTTTGTACTTTCTCTTTGTATACCTGGCCCAGTGATTCCTGCAATACTTATTGAGCATTTTCAAAATGAATTAATGCTTTTTGGTTTTTCCTTTCTCTTAAGTATTAACTATTACTGTTCCAACTTTTTCATTCAGCTAGAAAGACGGTGTTATACAATTGCACTGCAGGATTTAGATCTAAGAAAGTAGGGTTTATTGAGTCACCTTGGGTAAGCAACTACAGGTTCTGAACTGTTTGTTTAATTTCAGTAATGCCCACTTCAACCAGTGGCTTAAACTATTATATATCACTCTTGAGGCCATATACATTTTCACTGTGTTCATTCTTCCTCAGAGATTTATACATATTTCATCCATTTCTTAATGTCTCAATTCATCTGATTTTCAATAACTTGAAAATTCTTCTTTAGCAAACAGGTGTTTTCTTGGAAACACTGATCCCTAAACATTTAATAGAAACCAAGTGTGAAATGAAGTCCACAAGTCTACATACTGCTATTACTACCTCATTCGTTAGTAAAATATTGATTGCATTCTATTTTGTTGTATGCATGGAATATTTATCATAACGCTATATATATACATCCTGCCCCCCAAATACCATCAATTTCACTAAATTGCTTTGTTGTACTTGCCAAACATTCCAAAACAAAATTAAAAATTGAAGGAGATAAGGGAAAAATAATCCCATTTGTAATTATCCAAGCAGAAGAACTAGAATTTTTTTTAATATTAAAGATACAAAATTTTAGAGATCCATATTATACCGTGTTGAAACATATGAATCTGCTTTATCCATTTCAAAGACTTTATCCACCTTCTAATAAAGTCACCGTGCTGTTTTATTCTTATCAGAATAGAATACTGAAGTATCTTTCAGACATCTAATACAGTATTATTGGATGCACTGTAATAGATCTAGCAAAAAAAATTGTGCTGAAAGAATTACCAATGGTAATACATTCTGAAATCTTCATGCCAAAAGACAAAATATTCAACATTTGTATTTAACAAAGAAAATGGAACATAACTCTCATAGTTTGGGGGCTCAAATGAAGGGATCCAATTTTATATAGCTA
The DNA here is from genome assembly GCA_032467955.1 of Pseudoxenodon macrops. Lineage (NCBI taxonomy): Eukaryota > Metazoa > Chordata > Lepidosauria > Squamata > Pseudoxenodontidae > Pseudoxenodon > Pseudoxenodon macrops. The sequence goes on along the minus strand of JANHFT010000187.1, from coordinate 11,255 downwards.
TTGCATATAGCTCATTTGATGGGAATTGGCTCCCATTTTTAAAAGACACATTCTTTATCTCTAATTATGTAGGATCAATTTTTTTTAAAATATCTACTTTTTTAAATCAATATCTCATATGTCCCTGGAGTCTTCTTACTTTTTATTTCACAGATTGTACCAAATGTTTCTTGCAAAGTTAAAGCCAAGTCCTTTCAATGGGCATATGAAATAACTGGATAATTTATTTCCATTTTTTAATTTCTGCTGAATCAGTATCTCTACATTTGCCTCATACAGATGTGAATAAAACCCTGTAAATTGCAAATTAATTTTATTATGGTCCCTATAAATTTCCCAATGGATACTCTTGGTATAGGTATTATATTACATTGTTTCAAACAAAAGCTAGCAATTTATCAAGCCCCCTCCCCCAGTTCCCAGTATAGTTGCTTAATATTCTATCATTATTCAATTTTCAGAGTATAATCCAGCTCCAGTTTCATAGCTATAAAGGCATATGATTCAATTCCAAAGAATGAGTTCTAGTGTAAACATTCAAAGCTTCCTTTATATCTTTGTCTGAGTTTCTAGAATGGAATTTCATTTTTCGCCCTGCAAGAGATGTAAGCTATTGTCTAACTCATGAATTTCTTTGAACATATCCCAAACAGTCCTCAGTTTTCCAATCATTTACTAAATATATCAATATTTTTCAATGCTTTTGTTATTGATCAAAAACTGAGATTGCTCTAGCAATGACATATTGAATGGAATACCATATCCCTCTAATTTGAATTTGCTTACCAATAATAAATAATAATATAACTGTAGCATGGCTAGAAACTTTAATTGAACTGGTATTACACTTAGTCTGAGGCATTAAAGAATATCGGATTGTTAACGTTATACAGTATTTCTGTTTATTTAAATACAATTTTCTCCATATGTCCACCAGATTAAATCCCTGCTTATTTGGAATGTTTGTTTGTTTTGGATATTTTATTATGATCAATCAATGGATCCAAAATTAAATTAAAATCCTCAGCTACTGTCATCTCATTTTCTTGGAAGTAAAATAGTTTTGGAAACAAAATATAAAATACTTGGTTAATTTATTTCGCTTCCATACCCCTGCCCTAGTTAAACTAACTTTTGTTTGATGAGCTACCATTCTGTTGCAACCATACTTTTTCCATCCTTAACTTTAAGATAGTTGACAGCACTTTTCAAATAAGTCATAGAATTTTCTAGTATTTACTCAGTATCCAAAGGATAACCAAAAAATGTCAGGGGAAAGAAATAAACTGTTTATCCCGTTTGGCAGTGACTGCATTCTCTATACTTTTCTACAACTCTTGGAAGCAGATTTGAAATAATCATTCATTCCCCCTCTCCCTAATATATTCCAAGATATTTGTCTTCCTGGTTAGCTGCAGAACTTTGCCAGATAAGATTTCCAAAAATATTCCTACCACCAGAGGTTTACACTAATCAGTTATCTGAACTTTGCTGGCAATCAGTAAACCATGTCTAATTTTTTTTTATTGTATTCCATTTCACCATGGTTACCCCAAATTGCTATGTGTACACATATTGTGTGCATTATGCATATAAATTATAATCACATGCCAATCTGCAATTCTGACAATTTTTCACAAATCTTGCTTGATATGATTTGCGAAAAATTGGCAGCAGTAAGCTTATTTTCTTTTTTCTTTCTTTCCTCTTCATTGTCATTTAGTGATTTCCTATATTTTTATAGGCTAGGTATGGTTTCTCTAGAGCAGTAAGTTTTTCCCCCCTCTCAGAATCCTTTCCCACTTTTAAAAATTATGTAGGACCCCTTATGGTAAACATCAATAATTATAACTCATACAAACAAAAGAGCTTTTAGACCACACTTTAAGAAATACTGCTCTGGAAAACATGTGGCGGGAGTGAATTCTTTGTTATCCTTCTTCCCCATCGAATAGCTTCCCCATTAAATACATGATCAATCATTTCTGTGCATACCCAAATCGCTGAGCAGTGCAGTTTTTTTGTCATTATTGGTAGAAGGTGACTTAGCCATAGCCTCATTCTTTGCCCTCCAGGCAACTGCCGCCCTGTTTTGATGATCAAAACCTCTACAAGACCGAGGAAGCTTCCCATATTGCAATACTTGCATTTTTAGTCCTCATTACTTTTACAGGATCAGAGGATCCGGAAATTGAATTGGAAACCTCAAGAGCTTTCCAAAGTGAGACGGGAGCCAGATAGGAAGGTTATCACTGTCAGTTCCATATGCTTAATTAGAAACTGTGAAGATTATCATTTCCTCCAGTAGAGTGTCAAAGCCGCCTTTGGAATTGAAACTGATCACAAAACCCATATAGAAAATAGGGTTTGTGAACCATAACTAAAGTCTGTTTATCTGAGGCAACCACTGGAAAGAGAAATGGAGGGGGGGAGGAACTGTGTGAGTGGCATTTCTCAAGCAGAACTCTGTAATGCATAATGGAATAATTAGCTATAAACCACTAGTGTCTGTGTAAAAGGTGTTACTCCGCCAAGGTGTAAGGTGTATGCTGCCTTGTCCAGTGTCTTTTTGCTGGCAAAAATAATTAGCCCTCCTTTGCTTTGTGACTGACTTTGCTATTTTTCTTTAAGATTTAACACTGTGAACTTGAAACATGTATCTCAGATGCTTATATAGTGGAAGGGGTTAGGTTCTTTCACGCCCCCTCCCCTTCTTCAGATCAAGTAAAGCTTTTAGAAGAAAGTGAAACTCTGTTGGTATTATGTATCATGCATCTCCTAAAAATTAAATGTGTGGCAGGCAGGGAGTTTCACCAAAATGAAAGGAAGCTCACAAAGAGCATCATCCACATCTTTCCAGGTATACCCTTATGTTGCCTATCTTCCTGTAGGTGTTCTTAGAAAATGAACAAGTAAATAAATGCAGTTAGTCTTTTATTTAAAAATAAATAAAAATAGAAACTGGGAGTTAAGCAGAGGTGGGTTTCAGCAGATTGTGTGACCAGTTCTGGAGAACCGGTAGCAGAAATGTTGAGTAGTTTTGAGAACCAATAAATACCACCTCTGACTGGCCTATCTATTCTCTGCCTACCGAGTCCCAGCTGATCGGGAAGAAATAGGGATTTTAGAGTATCCTTCCCCTGCCACGCCCACCAAGCCACGCCCACAGAACTGGTAGTAAAACATTTTTTAGGCCCACCACTGGAGTTAAGTGAGTATCCTGAAAAGTTAGGAAAAGTGGCAGGGATTTAGTATCATCTGCTGGCCAGAAGAGACATTTTGGAACTGATCACCTCTTGAAAGATTAGCACTATATCTGAATATGTTAAAGTGTTAAATCTCTAACAAGTCAGTGAGAACAACAGTGCTTTTTGAACTTTTTATAGACCTTTTTTTCTCTTGAGGAAATGTCTGTCTTTCTGATGGTTTCAGAATGAGACAAATAATTTTTATTTTTGGACAGTGGAAAAAAAAAAGTTATATTAAGAAACTAGAAGAGCAATATTATTCCAAATGTCAAGGAATGGTTTTTTGGAAATATATAGTCAATTTAGTTTGGAAAAAGAAATACTTTCTACTAAACAAAGGATGCAACAATATGTGTTACTATAGCAATATTCTGTGACCTCTTATGGCATATTACCTTGTTCATAATATGGTAACAAATTAATAGGTATGATTTATATTTATATTTTTGATAAATATAAACAAAATTGTTTTCCTTTGTATTTCTAATTTGCATTGGTATTTATTTATTTTTAAATTAAATTGTTTTGTTGCAAAAATTAAGATATGAAAAATAAAGAATCTTTTTTTTAACCATTTACACAGTCCAGGTGTTTACATAGATTGACATATTTAGCCTTATCAGGAATCACTTTATAAAGTAAGTGTTCTGCATCATTTAGAAATTAAACCAGAATATTTATATTTCCTCTCTGTGAACTATATTTGTACTTAGCAAACTTGCTTTGTTGCTGATGATGTGTAGGAAAAGTACTTACTTTGTAAGACATGAAGTGGTTGACTGGCACTTGGAAAAATAACCCAAATTTATCCCTCTGGACATAATATTCACACATTTGATGGAATTTCTAGACATCTTAAAAGAATCAAAGAACATCTAAATACCTGTGCCTTCTCACTAGTCACCTATGGTAAATAAAAGTCTGTTGGGGGGTGCATAAGCATTGGGAGAACTGGGGAAACGTACTTGGTGAGGAAAAGGAGTTAAGATTAAGAACCATTCTTCCTCCGTAAAAAAAGTCAAAGGATGATTGGTTGCCACGGATTCCAGCCATGTTTAACTGTTATAATTAATGCTTGACCTACAGTAGAGGGCTTCTAAGTTTGATCTGGAGAGTTATGTCATTTTTTTTATTTTTTATTTTGTCAAGCATATATAAGATTACAGAAAAAGTATAAATATGATTGTGAATATATAAAATGTATAAACATTTTGAGATGGATACGAATACATGGGGACATTAGGACATGAAAGGTAGGCACGCTGGTGCGCTTATGCACGCCCCTTACAGACCTGTTAGGAATGGGGTGAGGCCAACAGTAGACAGTCTAAGGTTAAATTTTTGGGGATTTGGGGATGTCAGAGTCAGGTAGTACATTCCAGACACACACATATACCAACAATAAGGATTTGATAGGTGAAACAGATTTGGCAAAAGGGCAGGGAGGTATGTCTTTATAAACTGTATCCTTGTGTACATCATCAGTGAAGAGAACACAGTTTCTTTTAATATGATCACAAAGGTCATTTATGTAAAGTATAAAGAGAGTTGGTCCTAGAACGCTACTTTGGGGGATACCACTTTTAACAGGTACAGGATTTGATAGAGCGCTCCCTATTTTGACCACTTGTTCCTGTTTGACAGGAACGCAGTTACCCATTTATGCAGGGATCCAGAAATGCCATAAGATTTTAGTTTTTGAAGTAGTTTGTCATGTACCACTGAATTAAAGGCTTTACAGAAGTCTATGTAAATTGCGTCTATTGCTTTGCCCTGATCGAGTTGTATAGTCCATATGTTTTTACAGTGTAGGAGTTGGAGATTACAATTTTTTTGTTAGAGAGTGGGTTATTTGTTTCTAAGTGGTGGGTAATGAATTGGTTAATGATTGATTCCATGACTTTGTAGGTGACGCAACATAAAGAGATTGGTCTGTAATTTTCAACTAGGCTGGGGGTCTCCCTTTTTGAAAATAGGAATGACCGTGGCTAGTGACCATAACTTGGGGAAGGAGTTGGTCCTGAAAGATTTTTCAAAGATTATGCTCAGAGGTTCTGCTAACACAGTGGAAAGTTTTTTTAAGAAGCAGGCACATAGTTCATCAGGTCCAGTAGATAGAGATGGTTTTAGACTGCGTAATGCCTTTTCAATGTTGTCTTCTGTAAAATCAATATGTATTAGATCGTTGTAATTATTTGTGGTGTGACTAGGAAATACTGGGCATGAGTTGTTGCTGTTTACAAAGACTGAGCCGAAGAATGTGTTAAAGAGGTTGGCTTTAATGGTTCCATCGTTAAAAAATCATAAAACAAGAAGATATAATTATACTTCCTGGCTGAGAACATCTTTAGAACGGATGCTTTTTAGATACAGTGGATTAGTTTGTCAATTTTATTTAGCCACTCCTGTTGGCTTGGAACTGCAGAAACCAAAAGGAGTAACAAGAACTTTTCTGCTGCCATCTGCTGGTTTTGAATGTATTCATGTATTTACTCGGTATATAATTATTTAAGAGAATGACAAGAGTTGGAAGGGACCTTGGAAGTCTTCTAATCCAATCCCCTGCTCAAGCAGGAAACCTTATACCATTTTAGACAAATGGTTGTCCAATTTTTTCTTAAAAACCTCCAGTGATGAAGCACCCACAACTTTTAGAGGCAAATTGTTCCATGGATTGATTGTTCTAACTGTCAGAATATTTTTTTTCTTTAGTTCTTGATTGGTTTTCTCCTTGATTAACTTCCCTCCATTGATTCTTGTCCTGCCTTCAGGTGCTTTGGAGAATAGCTTGACCCCTCCCTCTTGTTTGTGGCAGCCCCTTAGATATTGGACCACTGCTGTCATGACACCCAAGTTCTTCCTTTCATTAACCTAGACATACCCAGTTCCTGCAACCGTTCTTCATATTTTTAGCCTTCAGTCCCCTAATCATCTTTATTACTCTTCTCTGCACTCTTCTCTGTCTCATCTTTTTATATGATGGCGACCAAAACTGGATGCAATATTCCAAGTGAGGTGAAGGTGCAGTATATAGTGCCCCTTTATCCAGTGTTATCCCCACAGTAGAAATCCTGAGACATAAATTGAGTTAGCAAGAACTTTTGAGTCTTCTGGTTCCTAAACCAACATGCTGTCCTATTCATCTTATGGTTTTTTTTTTCAACCGCAGTGGTACCCATTGCTAGAGAAAGATAATTCACAATGTCCTAATATTGATGTATTTCCACAGATAAGCAAGGGATCCCTAGTCACTGACTATATGTTACTGTGTATAGATTTATAGTGCATCGAAAGCCTGAGAGAAAACAACACAGTATTATCTGTGTTACTAATCTTTCGCTGATCTTTAATTATGTGCCTTAAAAGCTGTCATTTTTCTTAGGTGTGCATTTAGAAGTGAGAAAGGTACCACTATGATATCCAAATTAAGATAACCAAATACTCTCAGAGGTCAGAGAAATCAAACTAGAATTTAATCTAAAAGAAGGAAAGTATTCTACACAGCAGAGCTTCTCCTTTATAGGTAGGCCTCAACTTATGGCTATAATCGAGCCTAGAATTATGGTCATAAGTCAAGTGGGTCACTGCATGACCAGGCCTGACTTTAAATGGTTTTGCAGCAGTTATTAAGCAGTTATTATATCCAGTGGACATTGTGTGCCAGAAACTAGAAGTAAATGCTGGAAACCAGCAAAAATCTAAAAATGCACGGTTATGTGATCATGAGATGTTGCAAGCAGCCATAAAGGTGAGCCTGAAGACAAGACAAGAAGCAATGGAGGGAAGTTGTTAAGCACTCAAAAAGCAATCATGTAACCATGGGTGGGGGTGCAGCTGTGTTCAACATTGGGTGATCTTTTTTGGGGATCCTTCATAATCTCAATAGGCAAGTGGTCATAAGAACTACCTGTATACTGACAATAGGATTATAGTCCCAATTGCTAAAACTAAATAAGACTGATTTGTAAAACCACTTTTCCTAATTCAGTTCCTGTCAAATATGTTGAATTACAAGACTCAGATAATATATCCCAAGGACATCAAGTTGGAGAAGAGTAAAATAAAGGTAAAGGTTCCTCTTGCACATATGTGCTAGTCGTTCCCAACTCTAGGGCACAGTGCTCATCTCCGTTTCAAAGCAGAAGAGCCAGCACTGTCTGAAGATGTCTCGGTGGTCATGTGGCCAGCATGACTAAACGCCAAAGGCGCATGGAATGCTGTTATCTAAAAGGTGGTCAGTATTTATATGCATTTTGTACATGCTTTCGAACTGCTAGGTTGGCAGAAGCTGGGACACGTAACTGGGGTTCACCCCATTACGCAGCCCTAGGGATTCGAACCGCTGAACTGCTGACCTTTCTGATTGACAAGCTCAGTGTCTTAGCCATTGAGCCATCTTTGGAGAAGAGTACATCTGAACACTTTCTACATCTTTAGAAACACTTGTGATAGAAATATTAATCATGTAAAAGATTTTCCTTGTTTTAAAATGTCTTAAACTGAACAGATTGCATAGGGTAAGTGTAAAGTAATTATAGCTGTATATTGCATGTATGAAAAAACCGGACCCTGCACTTGCGGGGAAAACACTGGGATGATGGTGCTGGTGATTGCACACAAGAAAAAAGTCTCTCAAGTCTAGTAAAAACTTTCATCTTTTGTACAAACAGAACCATGTGTTGTGCTACTTTTGACAATGAAACATTTGCAAATTTATCTCCAGATAACATATAATAACTTTATAATGCCTTGGTATGACCACACTTAAAATACTGCATCCAGTTTTGGTTGTCATGATGTAAAAAAAGATGTTGAGACTCTAGAAAATCTAGAGAAAATCAGCAAAGATCATTAGGGGACTGGAGGCTAAAACATATGAAGAACAGTTTCAGGAACTGGGTATGTCTAATTTAATGAAAAGAAGGACATGAGAGCAGTGTTCCAATATC
>JANHFT010000185.1:262231-272498 GCA_032467955.1 Pseudoxenodon macrops | reverse complement strand
GCAGCAAGGGAACGAAGAAAGGAAGGGGAGAGGAGAGGGGGAAGTAAGACTGGAAGGAAGGAGGAGGCAGAGGAGGAGTGGTGGAAGGAAAGGGAGGAGGAGGAGTGAGGGGAAGTAGGGAAGAGGGCAGAAGGGCTGCAATATCTGGAAGGTGGGGATGGTATGAAAGAAACCCTGAAACTTAAAAGATACAAAGAAATGGAAATTGTGAAAGGAGAAAAATATTATTATAAAAGAATTGTATTATGACATGTAAAGATGGAATGTGAAATTAGATGTATGGAAAATTAAAAAAAATCTTTGGAAAAAAAAGACACTGAACTTTCTTTGTTGGAAGCTATTTTTTATAAATGAATTGTTGAATTATTTTTTTATTGGGCTTAAGAAAAAAAAATGTTGATAAAAATGACTAAAATGTTAGTAGTGTTTTACATGTTAAAGATCAGTGAGACCCAGTTTCAGATCCATATTTTGGCTCAAAGTATGCTGCTTTGAACGAAAATATAGTATTCTAAGAAAAGAAAGAAAGGAACAGCAGTAACTCTTGACTAAATACCTGCTACTTTAACCAGAGTGGAAAAACTGTTTAGACTGTGACCTCACAGAATGCCCCCTTCGAAAATGAAGTTCAGGTCAAAGTGTTGCTGAGCTGCATGAAGTCAGTTGATTTTAGTTTTGGAAAAAATTGTTCTGAAAGGCAGCAATTGTCTCTTGCAGTTAGAATGCCTTAGGTAGCTTATGGCATATATTAATGCTATAAATGAGAACATTGGCACATGAGCAACTTTACCAACTCTGCCTAAGAACAAAATGCATAGGTGAATCCTTGTTTAGTGACTACCTTGTGTAGCGATCATTCAAACTTGGTGATAACTTTTTTTCCTCAATGCAGTTAATGTCTCATGTTAAAAGAAATCACAAACAGCATATAATTAAAAGAAACTTCATGAAGGTTACACAGTATGACTGGGTGGATTAGGAATCCTTCTATTAGAATGTGGGCCGTAAGTTTTTAATCATTCTTTTAGGATCAATCTTTTTAGTTTAATGTAACACAGTAATACACTGTGGTAATATTTCTTTTCCAAGTTCCAGTCATTTTCTTTATAGAGTATGTCAGCAGAATGGTAAAATGTTCTCTCTATTCTTGAAAAGAAGTAAAATAAGTTGCAATGTTTTCCGAATGCCATTTGTTTTTTGACCAAAGAGATGTCCCTTCCTAGTAAATTGTTACTCTGCTTTCTTCCCTGCAGGAGAGATACAATGTATATTACATTGTAGTACATTTATTCACTTTAATGGCAGGGCCTGGGGTAATCAGAAGTTCAAGACATCTATTTATGTAGCTAAAGGTGAATTTGCCACAAAAGTAGAAAGAAGACAGACTTGTGTGTTTGGGGGAAAAAGAGGGAAGGAGAGTGAGAGAGATGAGAAAGAGAGTGGGAGAGTGTTTGAGATTCCTGAACCTTTCCATTGCTAAAGAAAGCTTGGGTGTATGAGAAGAGTCATATTCCACATTAGATCGCTGATCCATTTAGACTTCTCTATTTTATCTGGCAGTAACTAACTACAGTTGTGAAGAAGATATGCCATCAAGGGTCATGTTGCACAGAGGTATATTTTACATTTTAAGCAGTGTGCCTGGTATAAAATAGTCCTCAATTTCTTCAAGATACATGTTTTTTTAGACCCGAAATTAATTTAAGAAGGAAAATATCCCACCACCACCCCCAAATTATATCTATCAACAAGAATTATTTGAAATCCTTTATGGTAGAAAAAAAAAGTAAAGTATTATTTTAAAAAATCCAGTTTGGCCCCTTAAATACAAAATTCAGATGTAAGTGAACATTCTACTCCAATGCTTTTCACTGTTTGAATGGAAACCTACCCTAGGAAGGCAAGCAAGCATGTGGCGATTGGCTGCCCTAATCAGAAAATTGAAATATTTCATTTCGAATTGTAAGAAAGCCTATTATTTAACTTTTTCATGGCAATCTTTTTGATCCTCAATTGTAACTGTACTTGAAGGTAGGTTGAATCATTACAATAGATACAATATATACAGGCAAGAGTGTGCATAAATTTTTTATGCCATGTGCTAACCAAGTTGTGCATCATTTAATGAAAGCAGCATATTGGGTATATGTACCATTTTTATAGTGGAGGACCTTAGCAAAATCTAATCCACATAGTCACAATTGAAAGAACTGTTGACATAATAAAGAATTAATTCTGACTTATTTCAGTTTGGGAAACCTGGGATAATGCTGCATCAATCATGGCCTGCAATTGAGATAAAGCCACTATTGTGTGAGTAAGGATTTTCAGGGGTTGTTAGGTTATCCCTTGACATTATAAATATGTAATGAAGATAGGATCACACATGCAGAAGTCCACCAGGTTCTGTATATTTCCACTTCAAAACTGTTTTATGCTTAAGAATAACACTATAGTTTTATGCTTAAGAATAACACTATATGCTTAAGAATAACATTATAATTCTATACAGCCATAGAATTCTTGAATTCTTTGGAATAAGAAAGATTTTAAAGTCAAAGAAAGAAGAAGCATATACTGTATTATGAGATACAGGTTGATTGGTTTTTGTATAGACTTCTAATGTAAGGTGAAACCGATATAGAAACTGCTGCTAAATGATATATTCCAACATTTTACTGGTTTTAGCCTAATGTTTTAATACAGGAAGTCTCATATCACCTACCCAAATCAAGATGGTGTTAATTACCTACCTTAAATCAATATACTAGCCTACTCAAGAGCCTCTGCCTCCTTAGTAGGTCTTCCCTTCAAAGTGCTCATTTTGAAGTTTGTTGTTTCTATCTTATGTTATAACTCTCAGCCGGTGCTGCTTTTATGTTCTTGACAAGACAAGGATTATAGTCAGTAGAAACAAATAATGGATGGTGGAAGTTGGTTCTTCCATCAATTGTAAGTTTGATTCTTTGGGTTCAGGCTCTATGAGATCCTTTTCCATTATGCCCATTGCTCAAGTCAGGATTTACCTGAGGTAGTCATTAAATAATGTAACTCCCCCCCCCATTCACATTTATAGGTATCCCTAATCAATTAACAAACATTGAAGTTGTTATTTATAGTGCAGTGAAAACATCAATGTGATTTAGCAAACTACATTGCTAAAAAGAAGCTGAACTCAAGACAATCATTAATAATGCTTATAGAGGTCCATTGAATGCATTGTTGGGCAAGATGTGCACTGCCTACAGTCATTTCTTCAGATGGATGGATTTAGAAATCAAATAAATAAATAATTTGATAGAATACTATCAGCTCCCTCTCAAAGTGATCATGGTTTTTTTTTTTTGGGTTCATCCATGGACTACTGAGAGCAAAGGGGCAGGGAAATAAATGCATTGGGGAATATTGTCCCAACAGTATGGGTGGGTCCTAACTTACCTCACCGGCAGTTCGCTGCCTCCCGTGCTGCGTGGGCGCGCCATGCGTGCGCATGAACAGTAGAAAAAAGCCCCAAAAAATTCCAAAGAAAATAGGCCAAGAACAAGATGGCGATGCATGCGCAGTGCTGGAAACTTGGCTTCTGCGCATGCACAGAAGGAAAAAAATCCCCCCCAAAAGGCCAAAAACAAGATGGTGATGCATGTGTAGTGGCCAAAACTAGGCTTCTGCGCATGCGCAGAAGAAAAAAAATCCAATTTTTTTTTTCAAAAACAAAAATTCCCCCCAAAAAAAGATGGTGGCACCCAAGGAGCAGCAGAACTGTCTCCGTGATGTCACCAGCGGCCTACTACCTACTCAGTAGAACCGGTCCGAACCGGTAGGAACCCAACTCTGCCCAACAGCTATGACTTCTCACACTCTGAACCTTGGCTGCGACTGCATACAAAAACCAAGCAGACATTCACTCCATCTAGTTCATGAAAGCAGTTCTTAATTGGCTTTGCTTCTCCAAAATCAAATCATGGACACTTATAATCCTTTTATTAAACATTACTTTAAGTTCAGGGGATAGAGCACATGACTGCTAAACTCTGAAAGATGAAGATGACAACAAATAGCTCAGTTCCACTGCCCTAGATACAACTTGCAGAGCCAGGTTTCAAAAGTAGGTTATAATAAACAATCTAAATTGCAAAACAATAGAAAGATGGCATCCAGAAGTTAGCTGAGGAACTATTCCATGACCTCATTCAGCTTATACTGACGTCTGGTGAAAACTGGTATCTGAAAAATACCGCAGAATCTCAATAGCAATATATGAAAAGGTTTTGAAAATGATGTTCTCTCTTAAAAATGAAAGGCCCTCACCAACATAAATATCTTTAATTATCACAGATGAAAGGCATTGTCAATTATTTGCCCCAAATGGCTCTTAATACAATTAGCCTCTAATTATAAATTTGCCTTAAATGCAGAAGATATCCTTTAAAGTGGGCTGGCAAGAGATGATGAATAAATTCAAACATTCTGAAGTGTTAATATTTTTTTCCTTCATTAGCAAGTTCAAAATTGCATTTTATATCCATTTTGATGAGGCTTTTATGAGTTTAAGAGATGAAATTGAACCCTGTAAGCTTAATGGACCTAGAAAAGATCTCGAGATGCAGGATTGAATTCGATGAACCGTGTGTTTATAAATTAATTAAATTTAACAAAATCATGAATTATTTTCTTTTCCCCTGCTGAATTAAAATTGTCAAAAAATTCTGGAAATTTTTGTTTAATGTTAACCCCCTCTCCCCAAATAATCTTTTTTCCACCATAATTATGCAACAACTGTTTTAGCAAAAAATATACAACCCTAAAGAACACTCCAAATCTTGCATTTATTCTTAGTCGTTATAAGTGCCAATGAAAAAGATGTTAATTGTTCTTAATGTACTGAGGGCTCTAGGAAGGAACACAACATTTTCAGAGAATAATTATATACTTATTATATACAGTTCAAAATAGTGAACCTCTTGAAAGTTCAGGCATGCCTGTTTATCATTACATTATGCTACACTTACTATCTCTGTTAGTGGATAAATTGCATATATACCAGTGATGGCTTGCTCCTGGTTCTTAGTGGTTCGGGAGAACCGTTAGAGGTGACGATCACCTAATTGAGAACCAGTTCTTCCCGACGTTGTGATTGGCCCACCCGCCTGCCTGGGCTCCTTTCTACTCTTTATCTTCTCAGCTGATTAGCATGGCAGAGTGGATTGCTGCGGGAATCAGCTCTGCTCTCCCCAGTAGAAACGGGGAAGTGAACAGTTTTTGTAAAGTGCGCATGCGTGTGCAGTGTTTGTTTGGCATGCGCACGTGAAGCACGAAGCGCACGCACAAAGCGCACAATGACAGAACCGATAGTAAAACCGAGAAGAATCCACCACTGAAATATACGTAAAGAATTTCAACAGTGTGAATTAATTCTGTGGAATCAGGGTTTTCCATTCACACACGTGTCTTTGAGGATGAAAATGGTTACATAATGAGCATGTACACATAAGTTCGATTTAACATCTTATGAAATATTTGAACAGAATAAAAGAAACCACAAGGCTTCAAACTATTCACTGATGCAAGAAAGTAATGGAATCCAGATCAATAATAACAAAACATATTGTACATAGGGATTGGTATGCTAGGCTCAGTCTTAATGGAGTGCTTACATTGGGATCCTGAACAAGCTGCCACTTGCTTTGGAGTTGCTTGTTTCTCCAGCATCCACTAAACTCAAGGCAGAAAAACATCTCTGCGATACACAGCTTGGCTTCCTCCATTCCTACCATTTTTCTTGAGGCAATCTAAAATTTTAGGGATTCTCTTTCTTTTAACCATCCCACCATCTGCCACGTGCTCCAAAACTCCAAGGAGCTTCTTTACTCAGTGTTTATTTTGTTGTGTTTGTATCTTATCCACATTATGGTTAATCAATCAGATACAGATTTTTTGATCTATCACTTAGCGAGACTTTGAAGTTAATGTGGGCCTACCTTGGGCCTACTTACAATCTAGATTTGAAATTCCAATGGTTATTCTTTCCCCTTCAGTCATCTGACTGAACTTTGGGTGTTTCAGTTGCATTTATGACTCTTTATAGCAGGGCTGTCAAACTCCCAGCTAGCTGGCACGGATGCATCATGTGCTGGCCATGCCCATGCACGGTTTAGCGAAGGGGGCGTCACACAATCCCTCCCAGTTTCAAGTGCCTTTTATTGGCCCTCACCCCCCAGGAGAGGGGAGGGTCCACCATACAGGGACAACCTATCCTTCCGGAACGATCGGGGGAACGGAATGGGACAATTCGCCCCGGCCGACTAGCCCCCGAGACAACTCGCCGCGGGGCAATTTAACAATTCAGCTTTCATTATTTAAAATATATATATATATATATATTAATGTTTGTCCTTCCCACTTCGTTCTGTCCCTCCTTTCGTAGCCTTTCTTTAACAGTCCTGCCCCGCCCGCTTTTTTTTAATATTAGAGGAACTCTTATCCCGCGTCGAGTTGTCCCGCGGCCAAATTGGCGGTGGTGAGTTGGACATGGCGAGTTGGTACGGGGAGAATGTGGGGCGAATGTGCTTCTGATTTTGCTCGGCCAATGTAGCCGGGTGCCAAAGAGATGCTGAGAGTCTCCAGAAGACGAATGCAGCCCCCTCCGTCCCTCCCCTCCGTGACTTGAGTAAGTCCGACCTCTCCCTCTCTCTTATTTGTGAAGCTTATACTTAGGGTGGTGAGGAGCTCTTCTGTTTTCCCCATCTGTACTTAAGAAGGCACAAGAAATCCCACCCAGTAGAGCCAAGTGTGTGTGTGTGTGTGTGTGTGTGTGTGTATGTGTATTGGGGCTGGGGGAGGCAAGGGGCCCTCCGGAGATCCACAGCCCCTTGAGCTCCTGTACAGAATAGACCCCTTTGCCATCTCCAATTTAATGGCCGTCCCCACTGGACGTTTGAAGCCAGCTCTGTTGCGGGGATGCAGACCTCCTTCGTGGTTCTCCTGCCCTTCGAGCCCAGCTTGGATCTCTGCCAATAAAACCATAGACTGCTACAGCCCTCAAGAGTCGACATCCTCCTTCTGCAGAATCAACAAATTGCAATGCTGGTTTTCGTTTTCGTTTTCTTTTTTTCCCTGTTGCCGTTCATGCCGCGTTCTTTACGAGTCTGCTTTTGTCTCGCCGTGCGTTTTATTGGTTATCCGTCCGCTGCAAATAGGCACAGACGCCAGCTTGGGATATCACATGACACCCAAGCCATCCCGGCTTGGATGAATGGAGGTACCCCAATGTGTAAGGGGTGGGTGAGCAGAGAACCTTGGCCGAGGAGAGATTCAACAGAATAAGAGTGTTGGAAGGGACCTTGGAGGTCTTCTAGTCCAACCCCCTGTTCAAGCAGGAGATCCAACGCCATTTCAAGCAAGTGGTAGTCCAATCTCTTCTTATCACTGAATATCAGAGTTGGAAGGGACCTTGGAGGTCTTCTAGTCCAACCCACTGCTCAAGCAGGAGAGCCTTATACCCACTTCAGACAAATGGCCGTCCGGTCTCTTCTTGAAAGCCTCCAGTGATGGGGAAACCACAACATCCTGGAGGTGTAACCCCTACTCAGGCAGGATCTGGCCATATACAACTTAGCCACATCCTGGACGCTGCTCTTGGGTGAGTTAACATATAGATAGGCGCACACTGAGATACCTCTATCAGAGGAGAAGGTACATATGGGAAATGAAAAAGTGAACATACTGTTTACTGAGGTTGAATGGTATGTAAGGAGAAGCATAAAACCAGGGCATTGGTGTCCCTTGGTGCTTCAGGGTGAAGAGACTGAGGAGCTAGGCTGGACAATTTCTCACTGCCAGCCCTGCCTTGCCAGCTTCTTGGGCAGTCCCGAAGCATCTGACAGATGGAGTCCCTTTCCCCATCACTTGTTCTCCTTTGAGGAATCAGTTCCAGAGGATGGGAAATTGACACCATGGTTGAACCATCGTCATTCCGGCACGTAGAGATTGCTGGTGGAATTCGGATTATTCACTGGTCGCGTCTCTAACACGATGGTGCTGGCGAGGAAGGAGAAGAGAGAAGACAAGAATTAGGTGGGCACCCTGGAGGAGAATGTTCTGTGGTTGTGGGATGGCCGTGCTAGCTGAGAAGTGCTGGGGACCATGGAGACCACGGGATGAAGACGATTGTCTCACAAGAGCCAAAGAAAAGGAATCCCTCTTATTCAGTACAGGGCCCACACCAGGAAATTGGGAGAAGTTCTGAAGGCCACCAAGGGGTGGAGCGAGTGGCACGGGTGGGAGAAGCACAGAGATGAGGTTGAAGGTCTTCAAACCTGGAAGCTCCCAGAAGGCGGAAGGTCCACCGTTGATCCTGCAGCTTCTGTGCCACCTGAGAAGAAACATTGGATCAGGATGAAGGGTCATGGATGCCTCTTGCTAAGAATCGTTGGACTTTTACCCACAAATCGGGAACGAGATAAATGACTAGCTCTCGTTGTTGGAGGAATACTGTAGAATACCATGAAGGGGTTATCTTGGGTTCTTCTCCCACCACCCATCTTTGGCATAACATCTCAAGAGGACTGACCACACCACTGTAGTTGAAAACACAACTATTACTCCTTTACCTGCCCTGATCCAAGTGGCCGTGTCTGCACACCATGGCGCCAAAATGCATGCACGCAGTTCTGCACCAGTGCTGGAGAGAGAAGAAGCGAAGAGGTTCAGGTCCTGCCACCGTGACTTAGCCTCCATTTCATAAAAGCTGCTCCCCGCGAAGCGGAATGGGAAGCGAATCCTTCAAAAGTGGTCTAGCATCCCTCAGAGTAAAACAGAGGTGGTTTGCTGCCGGTTCGGTTCTATAGAACCGTTAGCGGAGATTTGCCTCCGCTCGCCGAATTGGCAGTAACGCCCAGCTGGCCATGCCCCTGAGCCAGTTCTCCGGGAGGAAAGCTGCTCGAAAATAACCCTATGTGCATGCGCAGAGGGTTATTTTCGAGGCAATACCCAGATGCGACGGGGGAAACGAGCACCTCCATCGTGACCAGAACCGGTAGGAAAGGTAAGTAGAACCCACCCCTGGAGTAAAGGGTGACTGAACCTTAACTCAAAGCAAGATCGGTCCCATCTTTGAGAAGCACCCAGCCTGGCAGGGAGGAGGAATCAAGCATAGAGATAGCCTGGAGTCATTGTGCAACCACAAAATTGCTAACTGACCCTCCCGAAGTTCCTTGGAGCCTTATCTATTTGTTCCCAAGAGGAAGGAGACTGCCCGTGTGGGGAGATTCCTGGATTATAGGCAGAACATAATAAAGTAGTTAGGTTGAACTCTGCATGTCTGGGTCTGGTTGTTGGAACCCGACGCATCTCTCAATACTCCCGACAGACAAGCCAGCAAATACCACAAGCAGCATCACAACAACCAGAGAATCACAGGCAGCATTTGGTAGAGAAGAAGGTTAGATTAGATCTCTCTCTCTCCATCAAGGTCAGAGCTGCTCTGGAGACGTCAACCTGTCCTTTCTTTAAGAACGGAAAGGAGTAGCAGATGATGGAGAGGAGGCAACTGGAAGAGGAGGAAGTCCTGAACAGGGTGGAGAAAAGGAACTCACCGGCTGACTCCACCGCTACGTCGAAGGTGAGTTTCGGTGGGGATCCAAGCAGTGTCCCTCGCGGGCTGACAAACTGGATGCACCCTGGGAAACAAACCAAAAACGCATCGGCCCCTGCAGGAACGGTCCCCCCTCACAGTCCTGACCAACCAAAGGCCACCTGACTTCTACTTACCATCCAACAGAACCATCACCGTCTTGTTATCCAACTGAGTCACCTGGACGAAGCCACAGCAGGAAGGTTCTGTGGACAAACGGATGCAGTGTTCAGAACTACGGCTAAGTATTCATTTAAAGTATTCATTTTGATCCTTTAAAAAGTTCCTTCTGGAAGATCTTCAACCTACTGGAGAAGGTGGCCTTTTTGGTCTACACAGGGAATGACCTGGTGTGACCTTTCTACTGAAGTTCTACCTTATTATGGTCCATCACAAAGAATGTACAGCAGCAGGTACACAGATGCAGCCCTCGAATGTCAAATGAGCCACCGAATGACTTAGAACCAATCCTGGGAATTACCATATTTTTCAGACTGTAAGATGCACCAAGATTTTGAAGAAGTAAGTAAGAAAAAAGTTTTTTGTCCTCCCTGGTCCCCAGAAGCACTCTGCAGACCTCCCAAACCCTCTGCGCACCCCGTTTTTTGCAAAAACAGGCCCGTTTCTCACTCATTT